>JAZHFQ010000629.1:0-236957 GCA_038387885.1 Spodoptera picta | reverse complement strand
GTGACACAATATATTATCCATTTATGATGTTACAACTTTTCAAGGCCATTTCAGTTCAAACCTCAACATAATATAGTCAAATTCAAACTTTGAAAATGTCATTAGGACGATTTGATTCCGGTGTTTTGATTCGATGAATAATTTCGCGAATGTCGAGTCATTCGACCGGTGTAAACAATTACACTTTGTAATTAGTATGTAGTTGCTAATTTGTGACGGGTCGTGTTTGCAGACAGCTATTATGGCTTTAGGCAATGACGTGAGGTGACATATTGGTATGATCGAGTTGCGATAGATTTGTTTGTTTTGACAAATCCATGCCATTTGGACTAAATACACATCAAGTGTACGTGTCAGTCTACTGATGGACAATGGGCTTCTACAAAAAGCATTTGTCATAATTTCCAACCGCCTGATGAGTTGGAAAGGTTCAGGTTTATTAGAGAACGTTGCCGCCTTGCCTCTGTCAATTTTGTACTCTTGTAGGGTTGTCTTACAACGACGGTTAAAAGTAGGGGTGATGACAAACGTATTATACATTGCCAACGCCACAATATTCAGTCTCTAGGAATTACTATGTCAATTTTATTCGTTTGTATAACTTTTAGGACTTCGGCAGTTGGCCTATAAGTTGTTACTGTTGACCAAGGGCCTCTTCTTGCACGGAGAAGGTTTGAGCATGTACGCCTCTTTTTCTACGAGACTTTAAGCATTAATCACCACGCTTGCTCAATTGGGGTTGGCGATTTGTCACGATGTGTTCCTCCACCGTTTGTCAGTGGTGTCTAGATAATCTTAGAAAGTACATATAACTCGGAAAATGTCACCTTGGTACTTGCCGTTGGTGGGTTTCGAACCCGTACTCTATGCATGAGAAGCGGGCGTCTTAAACCTCCGGGCCACCACACAGGGCTTAAACAAACATTAAATACAATTAATATTATGATAATTCTACATCATTTGTACCTAATATTCCCAGCAGATCAAACAAACCACTAAACCTGAGCACCGACTGCTATATTTGCGCTAGATTAATGAAGTGGTCGCATTGTAAACGGCCGGTGGTCGGTAATTAGCTCGCCGCGGCTAGTTTGTAGCACCTTTGTAACGTAGATATAGCTATATTGCTGCCTATTGCATTTGGAATTAATGTAAGTTAGTTTACAAGTACATAACATAACATAACATCACGCCTATTATCCCCGAAGGGGTAGACAGAGGTGCACATTACGGCATTTAATGTCACTGTACAATGTAACACCCACTTTTCACTATTTAGTATTTATGTTGAGTCCCATGTAATAGGGGGTGAGCATATGGCCATATATCGGGCACAATTCCAGACTCCGTGTTACTATTGAGTTTTTCTTAAAAAACCCTATAATACTTTGCCCGACCAAGAAATCGAACCCGAGACCCCTTGCCACTCGGCCAAAGAGTTGCACGATGTTTTGTGATTTGTATTATATTATCATGTGTTATTAAAAAAAAACAAAGTATTTCAGTGAAATATAAGAATACTATTATTTTATTGGAAATGACGCATTCTTCAACTATTTAAGAATAAATACTCTATTTTAAAAATTAATTACTATCGTAAACCAGATGGGTCTACAAAAATGTAATGTAAACAACATGCAGTCCCTTTTTCCAAAAATACCACAATCACCACTATAACCGACCTCACAAACCAAATCATAAAACTCAATTAAAATCAACTCGAACTGTATCGAGCACTATCAGATAAAATTCATTATGATAATAGTTCGAGCGATCAATTGAAACATTCGAAAACTCAATTACGCGATTGGTTTTATTCTGCGATCGAATACAGTGTTGTGATTGGAACATTCGCCGCTGAATCGCTAATGCATTCTCATTCGACGACTGCCTCGCCTGACGTCATGTCATGTAGGTCCATTCCAAATTGAATTTTGAATTACGAAGCTTGGAAATTAAAATGGTCGTTATTATTTTGTTGTTGTTGTGATTGGATTCTTGTATATCATTTTGATATATTTGTAATTTAGACTTGCTACGATTCAGTTTTATGTACCCAAATTTTTAATAGATAGATAATATTATGTTTTAAATAAAACCTTCTTTCTAAGCTTTATTTCTCTTTCCAAATCAAAGAAAGGTTTGCTACTGATTTGATTCTAACAAAAAATATGTTTACTTCAAGACCTAAGCAATCAATCCAATCCAATCAGTTCAACCACAAGCCAAAATAAAAAACAAAGTAGATACCTATACAGTCTCCTTCTATATAATAACAAAATTTATTAAATCGTATCAATATTTAACAGAGCGTAAAGGACACACTTATTAAAGTTATTCAAAGAAGTCGAGACCTCTTTAGATGTCGTACACTTTGATATTTTCAATTCAGTCAGCAAGTCCCTAATTCAAGAGCACTCGAGCAACGATAGCTACATCACTAATTCTACAAGTACCTATATAAAAATTCTATTAACTTGAATAATTTATTTATTTGACTCCTTAAATTTCAATTGTAACCTCGTTTCTCATCAGTCACAATTTGCTACTGACATTGGAACTTCCAAATCACCTGAACGCTTGCTCCATTAGCCATTCATTCATTCACTCACTCAACTTGGGGAATGAACGATGATTATGTTTAAATAGATCGTTATGAACGGAGTCTTGCGCTGTTGACTTTGGCTCACCGCCAAAGTAATTTTTTCTAAATCGAATTTTTATTAATTTGAATGAGTCGGTTGATTTGAAAAATTTTGATGAATCAGTTTGTTAGAAATACTTTCTGAAACGTTGATAATATTCTGAAGATAATTTGAAGTTATGTAGCTATGGTTCTTCATTTGTTCAGCAAAATGCAATAAGAGAATTGTTCAGGATCGACTTCATAACTGTAGGATACATTAAGAATTCAGGCATAACAAAATATTTATCCGCAGACTCAGTTTTTCAACATTATATCAAATTATTTCTTTTTCGTTCAACATTTTTTTACGTTTGTCATCTGACGTTTTATCTTAGTCCTGAAATGATGAATACTTTTTGTTATCTTATAAAGTAAAAACATTATTTTAAAAATCACGACTGTAACGCTAAGAAGATATTATTTTTAGAAAACGTGTCTTTAATTTTTTGTGTAAAAGTATTCTATCGTCTATTTTGTTTCTGTTAATGTTTTTACATTAACACCCAAATACTGAAGGGCTACTCAATTTTAACTGGTACTTAAATATCGTGCCATCTCTGTCCTTTCAGTTGACTGCCTGGCCAGACTGCCTCGTTGGCCGAGTGGTCCCAAGTGCGACTGCCGAGCAAGGGGTCTCGGATTCCCGGGTCGGTCGGACAAAGTATTACTAGGTTTTTAATTCTCAGTAGTAGCACGGAGTCTGGAATTGTGCCCGGTATATGGCAATAGGCCCACCCACTATTACATAAATCATGGCATACATAGCGAAAAGTAGGTGATTCATTGTACAGTGGCATTAAGTGCCATAATGTGCACCTCTGCCTACCCCTTCGGGGATAAAAAGGCGTGATGTTATGTATGATATAATGTATATTATTGAATTTGATAACTTAAATGATATGTAAAAGTTTAGATAATAAGAGGTATAATATTTTTTTAATACCTAACATGGGACTGATAACATAAATAGTGAAAAGTGGGTATTATATTGTACAATGGCACAATTTGCAGCTCTACCTACCCCTTCGGGGATAAAAGGCGTGATGTTATGTGTTATGAGTTTCATTGAGTAGCGTTTGAGTATTTGAACATAATATTGCTATATAGCGGGTGGCCTGGTCACACATTGTCTTCCGGTCCACTCAATGAAACTTTACCCGCAGTTTACATACGTACGAACTGTTTTTTTTTTTTTTTTTTTTTAAACGTTGCCCCACACTAGGTTTTCTTTTTTTTTCTTCGATTTTTGATTTCGTAGCAAAGGCAATAAACGCCGCGACCAGGCAAACACCACACTATTCCGAAAACTATTGGAATATAGTACACGTATTGGAGTATGCATACATATGTGCTATGTACTATCGGCAAAGTTTACGGTAGTATATCTACTTTTAAACAAAATCCTGTGACAAACTCGCTATCTACCTGTATTCCGTTTCGATCGCTCGCTCCGAGTGCTTGCGAATATGTGACTAATTATCGACCGCCAGCTTTGTCGATTGTACCTACGTAGTTGTAACAGAATTAAATGGAGCTATTTGTTACCTGTCAAATTAATTTTATGCCCTTATTTCTATAGAATATTTTGAAAGAAGTCGCAATGTAAAACAGCTGACCATATTTCGTCTATTGATTAGATTGGTAACAATTGGTAAGATTTATTAGCAAATAATTTTAAAACAAATTAAGTGACAAGTTAACAATTTGTTACTGAAGCTGTCGTAGACTTGTACATGTGAAAACAAACGCACACAAAAAATCAATTAATTCAGAGTAAGACAAGTGTAATTTGAACATGTTACTTTTAGAAAAAAACCCACTTTTCTATAAAAATATTCCACTAATAATGTAGGTATGCTAATAAAGATTAATTTCGTACGGCACTTGTTTACAAGCATTTTATTGCTTCCTACCGTTCGTCGTCGGTTTTGTACATAATGATATTTCTTTATCTAATTTATAAGGCACGTCCTTCCTAATTACGGCGAGTATCTTGTTAATGAATGTTAGTAAATCAACGTAATCTGAAGTTGTTTACGCAATGGTGAGGGGAACCCTCTAGAGACAAGTTGATAATTTTGTCAGTGACATAAAAAATGTTAGGTCGTTGGAGATCAAAGTGAGTTTCTCGTGAAAATAGATACTTATTACATTAAAAAGAAGTAAGAGTTTAGATGTTTGTCATGCCTTTGTACCGTCAAGGAGTCAAACCTTTTGTTTTGGCACAATTAATTTAACTTCAAGATGGAGTGATTCTAATACAAATATTGTCTTCGACCTAGTGAGAACTTAAAAAATCAAATACTCTTAAATCAAAGACACTATATTTAGTTGTCAATATTTGCATTCGAATAATATTAAGTAGGTCTATAATCTTCATTTAGCTGCGGAAGTGATGAAACATTGTCGTGGTGGCCAGGAGGTTTAAGACGCCACCTTCTCATGCATGAGGGTGCTGGTTCGAAACCTACCAGCAGCAAGTACCAATGTAACTTTTCCGAGTTATATGTACTCTCTAAGATATTTAGACGCCACTGACAACTGGTAAAGAAAAACATGGTGAGGACGCCTGGACTTATAATTTCTAATTATTAGGTATACCTCTAATTAGTTTGAACTCACCAACCCACGTAAAGCAAGCGTGGTGATAAATGCACATACCTTCTCCGTTTGAGAAGAGGCTTTGCTCAGCAGTGGGCATTTATAGGCTGTTGATGATAATGATGAATGATATATTATATCATCTGTTGAGACTGAACATGCAACACCAAACAACTGCACATAACAATAATATGCATACTAGACTATGATGGGAAATGAGAAAATTCGCCGAACTAATTAAAAAGTAAGTCAGGCGTGCCTCACTGGACGTATCTACTGGGAAAAACAAGCAAATTCGATTATTGAGGGCAGTTGTAACCAGACGCCCTTCCTGGTAACAGGTGCGACCAAATACTACTTTTCCCTAGAAATATCGGAGAATTACGTCACTGCATTAAACTGGAAGGTCATTTACTCTGAAAAAAGTAAATTTTATTCGGATTAACTTTTTTTTAGTTAGATAGCCAGTAGTGAAAGTAAGTTTGGCTTTAAATCTAATTGCAACGATGAACTAGATTTTTTTCTAAGCTCACTAAATATACAACGCACATCTCAGTTAATGAAACTACTATTTTTTTTAAATCAAATCATCTTACGAAGATTGATACGATAGGTGTTGATTACGATAGGTGTAATATTAACAGCTTTACAAGCAAGTACGATTGTTGAGATATTTAACCGACTTAAAAAAGGAGGTTCTTAGTTTTACTGCCTCGTTGGCCGAGTGGTCGCGAGTGCGCTTGCCGGGCAAGGGGTCTCGGGTTCGATTTCCGGGTCGGGCAAAGTATTACTGGGTTTTAAAAAAAAATTCTCAGTAGTAGCACGGAGTCTGGAAATGTGCACGGTATATGGCAATAGGCTCACCCCCTATTACATGGGACTCATAACATAAATAGTGAAAACTGGGTGTTACTTCTGTGTGCACCTCTGCCTACCCCTTCGGGGATAAAAGGCGTGATGTTATGTTATGTTATGTTCTTAGTTTGACTTATATGTATGTGTTTGTGCGTAATTATCTCGCGACTGACAGAATCGATTTTGATGCGGTTTTATAAAAGTGTTTGTTACATTTAGGAGAAGGCTTTAGTATATACTAACATTAATAACCCGACCTCAAAAAAGAGGGAGTATTTAACAAAAGAATTATTAACTATGCACATCGGGAAATAGTTCAGAGCACTCGTTTCGGATACTTTCAACGTAAAACAAACCCGTACTAAGGCCTTTGAATAGATGACTGAAAGTATTGTAAAGATATAAAAACAAGATCACAAAATCCCTTCAATATTCTAGTTTCAGATTATCAATACAGGGCCTCTAGCCAAACGCCACTTTAGCGCTTGTGTACAGAGAGAGTAGAAATCAAAATGTATGGGGATGACACTGACAAGTGTCAAAATTTACGTCAATTCCATATAATTTGGTTTTCTATTCTACATGTAGACAAGCGCTAAGTGGCATTTGGCTACAGCTGCAGAAGTGTCGGTCGTGGTGGTTTACATAATGACTGAATCAATCAGGCAATCTATCAATCTGTCAGTCTATCAATCAACATTGATGTCGCTGTTCCCCGAGTACAGGCTCCTGGGACTCGAACTGAATGACATCTCATGATTGTGACGTGACATTCAATACGGTATTTGACAACTAGTCAAATTCAACACTTTTTTTTAACTGTCAAAAACGACAGTTTTCTATAAATTTTATACGAGAATGTGTATTGTGACGTCACGTGTTTTAGAGTCAAACCGCGTACTTATTTCCTTAAAAATTCGCTAAAATAAAGTTGGTCATAAAATCAATGAATGAAACATACATACATACATAACTTCACGCCTGTCTCCCATGGGGGTAGGCAGAGACTAAGGAACGCCAATTACTACGATTCTTACATACCTCTTTCGCTTCATTAACAGTCATCAATCTTTTCATGCATGCTCGTCGGTTAAGGGTACTTTTAATTTGGCCCTTCCTTAATATATCGCCAATCTGGTCACTATATGTCCGTCTAGGGCGCCCTCTACCGACGGCCCCATTCATATCCGCTCTGTATACTTCCTTCGTTACTCTACTTTCATCCATCCTTTCTACATGTCCAAACCAGCGTAACATTCCCTTTTCAATCCTTGTCACTACATCATCTTTCAATCCACACCTTTCTCTAATAACACTATTTTTCACTCGATCACTCAATTTTAGTCCACACATACTTCTTAGGGCTCTCATTTCCACCGCATTAATCCTGCTTTCATGCTTCTTCTGCCACACCCATGATTCACTACCATACATAAGCGTTGGTGTCAATACACACTGCATTACAGCAAGTCGAGCTTTGCTGGATATTATTTTACTCGACATGACAGTGTAAAGCACCATTAACACTATTTCCCGCTTTCACTCTCCTTTCAATATCCCCGTCACACTTTCCATATCTCGTAAATAGTGATCCCAGATACACAAATTCATTCACTTGTTCCAATTTTTCATCACCTATCATTACCTGACATTCTGTTATCACCTCATTTCTTTCTATCACCAACACTTTCGTCTTGTTCACATTTACTTTCATACCTTTCTTTTCAAATGCATCATTCATAGCAGTGATCATTTGTTGTAATTCTTGGGCCGACGAGGCAACAAGCACCTGAATGAAAGTGTGATTATTTTTTTAAATTGTATTGTATTGAACAGTCGAAAAATTTAATTATATCATTATCTGTAATATGAATGTTTGTACCTATTAGGTAAGCTTGTTAATGAAAAGGATGTATGTGTATGATATTACTAAGTGAGGACTTGGTAATTAATTTACATGGAATAATTTTGTTAATATTATTAAACTATGTGCATACATTTAATGTAACATACTCACTTTTGACAGTTGTCTTACTAGTCCAGTCCCTTCTAACTGTAGATGAAATCATTCTCATATAATGCTAAAGTCTAAATAAAGAAATTTTAAATTCCAAAACGCTTTTATCGGCTCAACAAACAATAATCGTTTCGCTTGATATCAATTTAAGTCTTAAGATAGACATTAACTAAAAGTCGCGGGTTACTCATACGAATATGCTAAGAAAAACTCAACTAGTTTCGGTCGCGGCGGATATGTCCCGCAGCCTACTGACGATATCACCGCGACCGCGCACGCTGCTCATGAGGAAGAACCCCTTTGTGGTTCGAAACTAGTAGAGCTTTTCTCAGTATATTCATGTGAGTAACCCCATTAAAACTTAATATTGATATTTTTATAGTCATACAAAAAATTCTCCTGCAAAAATCTAAAAATAATCCCTTGACATTTGAGATTAACACATCATTATGTTCACATTATTCCTCTCTATCAGTGACAAGCCGATGACCTTTCCTAATAAATTTAAGGTCAAAATTCAAAAGCGAGCGAATTAACGAGCATTATGACAATTGGACCCATGTCACATGGCATGTAATGTGACGTCACAATACATGTCATCAGGGCCTGGACGATAAGACCAGCTGAAATTGTAAGGCTGTATGTGTGTACTGTAGCTAAAAATAGAACCAAGGTTGTATGTGTGTGAAGTTTTGCGCTAACGTCTTGAATTGTAATTAAGTCTTTGACATTTTATTTTCATTCTTGTTTAAAACATACTGTACAACTTTGTACTGTTTATTTGAAATATTGTGAAGTATAGACGTGGGTGTAGGAATTTAAAAGATTCAGACTACTTAAATTTTAAACTAAAACCTGATAATTTCAAAATCTAAACTAAAAGGGGTAGATATTTAGTTAGGTAGAACTACTTATCGAAATAATTTTGACCGAGTGGCATCGTATCTTTGAAATAAGAGAACCTATTGTAGGTTATACATAATTATATTTTTTTTCTTGATAGGATTGGCCACCACCTCGTCTGGTGGTAAGGGATGATGTGGCCGACGATGGAGCACGTCTACCTATGAGCAACCTGTTCACTTGGGACTTAAAGACACGCAAGTTATATTTGTCGGGAAACACTAATTGTGGCAAAAAATTCCATTGCTTGGCGATTTGCACAAGGAAGGATCTACAAGGTATACAAATTGCCAATAGTTTAATTAATGATAATAATTTTTATCTATAATAATTACAGTGTAACAACATGAGTAGTCTACTGAATAATTCTGGTCACTTCTACATAATCGTTCCACAGATAATTCTTTATGTTCATCACAAAAATCCTGAACCCTATCAACACTAAGCCTACAAGGTATTATCACAACTAAGTAATTGTAGATTCACCGCAGCAGCTAAGGGAATTAGTCCTTAATCGAAGTACCTAACCAAAACATATTCGTGGCGCACCTAATCTTCCCAAACAATACAGTAACCAAATCGTGGGAACACCTAAAGTAAGTTGAACTAAGATTGGATTAAGCACACTTTGTAATCCAGTTAGTTCTGACGGCGGATAACATAATATTGTTAAGTAAAATGTAATACTCTTACTGTGATGAGGGTTTAATGTTATGTGTTATAACAAATATTGTTATTGTTATTTTCAATGAGGATTCTATTGTATTTTGTGTGATAACTGTTGTAAGATATCTCACTAAAATGTACAATGCTATATGATGATGTCATTACGCGTCTGCCGACGCATTATCCACTAATGACTATGCTCATAGCTTGAAAGTAATTGACCTCCTTAAATACTTATGTCAAGTAAGCGTAATCATTTTATATATACTTACATAAATAGTTAAGTACCCTATAAAAAATATCTATTAAACAACTTGATTAAATTTCAGCGTCATTATCAGCACTTTACAAGAGCACATTATACGTACTAGTAGGTATCTAAAATGTACCTGGCACTTAGAGAATTGGACGGTACTCAAGAGACAGAACTTTAGTTTGTCCAGCTCTTAGCTCTATACGTTCCTTTTAGGACTCAACGCAAGTGTATTGAAACTGTAGGTGCTGAAAAAGAAAGTGAACTTAGAAATCGTTTTAATTAAAAAAAACTTTAAAAGCCTGTCTCGTTAGTCGAGCACAAGAATTTTTCGCCTCAATAATTGTATTATGTAGATAACTAGTTTACATTGCGTCAATATGGAATTCGTCAATCAATTCAACCCTATCTACAATTTTGCTTCTTGATTTTTTATTGCAAAGATCTTACGATCTCGAAGTTGGTCAAAACATCGAGACAGGTACGTAAGTACCTCTGTATGACATTTTATTATAGGTAATATTGGTTCACACCACTTATTTAACTAAGTCACAGAATTATGAATGTAAAGTATGACTTAGACACAATTTTTACATCTAAATTGGTAGTCGTTGTAGTAATTAAGAACTGTTTAAACTTGGTGAATGTTTAGGTATACTTTTCAAGTAGGTAATAAGCTATTTGCAATGCTTAACAAGGTTTAATTTTGGCTTTGGTCATAAAGTCGCAGGTTCGGAGAGGAACTGGGCTGGTCATGTCTGCCGCATGTCAGACGAGCGGTGGGCAAAACTTACTACTGAATGGAGCCCACTCAATATAAATAGACGTCGTGGTAGTCCCAAAAGGAGGGTAGGAAGGCCTTTGCCCTGCAGTGGGACGATCATGGCTAAAATATATAAAACATTCTTATTACTTACATTTATAGCCGAGTCTAGCCGCTGTCTCTTCCAATATAATCTGCAAAAACAAAAAAAGTCTGTGTCATCATTTTGATGAAGTAAAATGAAGCAGTGTCTATTTAAAACAGGTCGGCTGAACAGAAACAGTATTCTGTTGAACCGTGACAACGCTTTTTATAAATATTCATGAGTTTCCAGTACGAACGCAATCAAAATTGCTAGTTTAATTGTAAAAATACACCGGACTCACTTCGTTATATTAATTCTAGAAGCAAGTTTAGCCTTGCTAATCTAGTGATTGCATTACCAGTGGGGATCCTATGTATATTTGGAATGCAAAATTGAGCTCGGTAACCATTGTGTATTATATTTTCGAAATTTTCTCAAGTATCTATGTCGCTGTTTTTATAATAACTATCGTGAGACATACTAAATCAACTAAAATCACGGGTCACTCACGTGAATATACTGAGAAAAGCTCTACTAGTTTCAAACCACAGAGGGGTTCTTCCTCATGAGCAGCGTGCGCGGTCGCGGCGACGTCGCACAGCTCACAGACAGCTATCTATGTCTGATTAAAACTCAAAGCTGATGTGATATTTTAATCAGTACTTGCTTTACTCTAGTAACATTTTGAGTGTCATCATTACGACTTAGCGACAAAACTCATATTCCTAAAAACCCCTATACAACTCTAAATTCCATACCAGAGCTCAGAATTTCAAAGTCAAAAGCCACCAAATTCACAACAATCTCCCTATTAATTCCAGCATCTCTTAGTACCAATGTACCGTACTCAAACCCCGGAATTCAACCCCGTTTCGTGAACAACGTAGATAATAGTGAATGCTAGCAGCGAAACCAATCTACAACCAATTGGACGTTTTAAATCTTTCGAGCTGACAACCGCACGATGCCGACGGACTGGAAAATAGGATGCCTTCGCTAATTGATATGGAACCATTCCACGTTTTCGCAAAACCGATAACGACCCGTATTGAGTATTGACTCGGTCTAGATTCGCAAAAAATGCTTCAGATAGACACTGGCTTTGTTTGTTTCAGACTTTTGTTGATATGTAGTCAGTGAAATGTTGTGTTGCATCTTTTGAATTTAAAAATGGTATTATTAAGTTAGCTTATATATTTGACTGCCTCGTTGGCCGAGTGGTCGAAAGTGCGACTGCCAGGCCTCGGGTTCGATTCCTGGGACGGGCAAAGTATTACTGGGTTTTTAAAAATCTCAGTAGTACCACGGATTCTGGAAATGTGCCCGGTATATGATAATAGGCTCACCCCCTATTATATGGGACTCATGACATAAATAGTAAAAAGTGAATGTTACATTGTACAGTGGCATTAAGTGTCGTAATGTGAAATTCTGCCTATCCCTTCAGGGATAAAAAGTCATGTTGTTATGTATGATGTAATGTATATTTATTGAATTTGATAACCTCAATGATATATGTATGTCGCGGAGAACCTAACGGGTAACCGGGGCTCCGGGTCGACGTGCTGGAGAAGGAACGGGGTGGTTTTTAGTCAGTAAGAGTCTGACACTCCCTCCCGCCTCACCCAGGCGGGAGGAGTCATTCGATGATTTTCCCCCCTTAAAAAAAAAGATATATGTATGTTAAAGTTTAGATAATATATTCTTTTAAGACAACAACGACAGTAAGCACCGATGAACAGTGAAATGAGTAGGATTTTTTTATCAATGACGTTTAAAAAATTAATTACACATTTTATAATGCAAAGAAAACTGGAAGCACAATTACTCTAAAAAGACACCCATGTTTCCTATACATTTATGCAGGTAAATTCAAAGTATGTATACTGTTTGTTCTACAAAACGTAAATAAAATATCTACGTGTATTACTGTCGGAGTTTCTCGGGAACGGGGAAACAAGATAAGTCTACCTACGTCATCGAGACATTTACACATCCGTGCACTCTGCACACTGCACACACCGGCGCTGAATATCTGTATTTATTTTATTCTATGTATTTTGTAGTAGTTAGGCCAATTGCGAGCGAAAAAAAATGAACAGCTAGAAACACTCCTAGAAATACATATGAATTCAACTTTTAAAATGGTTTACGTTTTCTAGGAATCAGAATTTTCTTTTTGGAACTACCTCTATGTTTAAAATTATTTAATTATTGCTTGAATAAGAGGTCATAAGCACAACTGTTTAACAAAGAATCTATGTATTTGGATCCTAAATATTTAAAAATCTTTGTTATGTAAAACATAGTAGAATTTTTCCCTTAATAAGCAAGAAGCTTCTCTGCCTACCCTTTTATAAAAGTATTCTGTTAGACAAGTAAGTATGATTGTGCAAAATTAAACTAGGTACCTACATCCTTTGGGCAGTGAGCTTGGCAAACGAGGTTTCCTTCTAGAAGTCTTGTATCGGAAACTATTTGCAAATACTCTTCATGAATATGCAATCATCTGCATCCACTTACCAGTAAACAGTCTAAGGAAGGTACCTTTGTGCACTGAAACTGGAAATGAACTTAATATGCATTGAACTCTTTGACTTTCCTTATTTATTCTTTTTGGCTGCATAGGTAGTTAGAGTTTTCTTATCGCGAGCGAATCAGGACTTTTCGTATCGGAAACAATTCTAAAGAATATAGGGTAGGTATATTTCTAACAGTATTTATTTTAATCCTGTTCGTAATTCAAATTGATATGTTTTAAATCACAGTACAATTAAACAGCGTAATAAACGAAGTCAATATAATGTTCTTGAATTTAGTAGATGTTAAGAAGATTTGTGAGAGTAGTTGTAATAAAAGTAATAATCACGTAGTAAAACAAGATGGAACAAGTTAAAACAAGATGAAACCAGTATCAACGTGGGCACGGACAAACAGAGGTGGCACGACCCTTCCATAAATATTGGTTTGCAAGCAATCTGTTACTAGCAACTTAACAAATGGCTTCGTACGCAATAAAAACGGCATTGCTTTGATATATCGTACCATTTTAAGTATCGAAACACTGAATTAAATTCTATCTACGGCATGTACTTCTTATATTTATTAGGAATACTATTTTAATTCATTTTGGTCCTTGGATACTAAGATCAAAACTTCGCGACCCGAAAGACCAATATTTTTGTAACATTAATTTACTTTTACTTTCAAACAAAAATAACGTTGAATTTTATTCAAAAATTATTCCTAAAGCTAGTTGAATAAAATTTTCCTATCATCTCTTAAAATCAAAGATCAAAAGAGTACAAACATCAAGATTTAGAAATGTTTAAACAGAATTCGTCTAACGTATTCCGTGGAAGGCCGACCTATCCATAAATATTGGTTTGCCAGTAATTTGTTAGAGGTAACCAAACAAAATGGCCGAACGGGCAATAAAGACCGTATTAGTTTGATGTAGTGCTCCCAGTTTATATGTATTGGGGGAAGTGGATCAAATATGTACAGAATTACCTGAGGTTGGTTTAAGCATCTTGGTTAGTGGCTATTTATAGTTCAGCCTACTTTATCTAAGACCCTTTCATGTTCTCTAATTATTTAGTGCGGTTAAGAGTACGTTACTGCCAATGTTTAAATGCGTAATTAGATTATTTCGTATCAGTTTTTTTTTGTACGCATCCTTATGCATCATTCACGTCACTTTTTATCTGTTCACTTCTAGACATAGTTCTCTCTTATAATACTGAGTTTAAACTTAAGCTCTTCGCGTCCAGCCGTAGCCAGCTATTTTATTTGTGGATATTATTACGTATGGTATAGTATATATGATAGTATGGTACCATTACGTTTTTCTAAACAATAGTTCTACTCTAGAACATTTGAGCTGTCTAAACATAAAACTAAAAATAGTAGGACTACGATAATAGTCTTTATATCTCCATCTTCAAGCTCCAAATTCAATATTATATTACCTTTACAATGACATTTCTAGACATGACATTAACCTACGACGACTCACATAATAGATAGCCGCCATATTTATATGAATTGTGACGTCATATGACATATTTAACGTGACACGGGTCCCTGATAATTGTTGTCATAAAGCCGCTTAATGCCGTCGCCATTTTGAATTCTGACAAATGGTAATCGCTATTTAAGTGGTATCGTCCTGTGATTAAGCTAACCGAAAATGAAAAGGTTTTCGTGTTAAACGTAGTTTGAAATTAGTTGGAGTGACGGTGAGTTATCTTTACAAGTTGTGGCACTAATGTCATATCACACCAAATATTATGAAGGTAAGCTGAAATGTGTTGTAATACGTTAATAGTACCATCCATTTAACGCTATTGATGTACCACGATATGAGTCGACTAACAAAGGCAATTCAAAATTTATGTTGAAAACAATAAAAGCGAAAAACTGATACCTATTGGGAATTAAATCCAAACTTTCCACTTTAAAACACACCTAACTATAATTAAAAAAAAAAACACAAAATCAATTTAAAACCTAAGAGCCTCCCCAAAATCTCCATTATTGAGCCACAGAGAACTGAACGGGTTGCCAGAGCTCCGGCTTGAAGTGTTTTTCAATAAGAGTCTGACACTATCGCTTCACTCGGGCAGAAGAAGACATTGGATGATTTCGCCTTTAAAAAAAAGCTCCTTTACATTCATTCAGTTGTTTCGATTCTAGGTAGTCAGTTGTGTATGTGAACTTGTATGTTTGTAAACGCATCCACGTCACAGAAGATATTCCTAGCATGGGGCAACGTTTAAAAAAAAACATTTCACTCCTAGTCAAACAATTCCACTACAGCAAATTCCCAATCCAAATAAAACAAATACACCGAAGGAAATAACACGCAAACACTTTCTAACATCGTTACACAAGAGTTCAGTACATCAATAATTTTTCATCTCCACACCAAAAAGGCCGAGGTTCGAAACAATTTCCGTTTGATATCCGTCGTGATCTTTGTGGAACACGTTAATTCTGTACCGAACTCTGTCTGGTATGTGGTCCTACAGGCAACAGGAGATGAGATAGTAATACGATTTGATATAAAAATGTATTTGGAGAATGCTATTTTTACTGTTATGTTTAGTGTTTATTCATCGACTGTAAAAAGGAGGTTGTTAGTTTGACGACCTGTATGAATGTATGTGCGCGATTTGTATGTGATATGTATGTGATGCGGTTTTCTGTGAAGTATTTATTACACTTAGAAGAAGGCTTTAATATATTAAGTAACCGACTGAAATAAGGAGGGGGTTGAAGTCGATTTAAAAGTATTTTATAGAAGACTTATTTTGGTACATTTTTGTTATTTTTAATATTTTAAACATCATTATATTTTTATTCTGTTCATTTTATTTATGACTAGATATTGCCACTACTCCTACTGCGACTTCGCCCGCGTCGTAGTAGTATAAAAAGTAGCCTATGTGTTATTCCAAACCATAATCTTCTCCTGTCCCAAATTTAATCCCTATCCCTTCAGCCGTTTTGACGTGAAAGAGTAAAAAACAAATAAACAAACAGACAAATTTCCGTGTTTATAATATAAGTAGGATTGGTAGCGTAAGCTCTTCTGATAAGTATGTCTTTGAGCTCTATCTTCAGTCCTTCGTATCTAATCATTGTTATCTGATGCACCCACTTTGTAGTAAAGGCTCCATCAACGAAATATGTAGTACTTTTTTAAAATAAAACGTTGCCTCTCACTAGGATTTTCTCCTGTGTTGTGGGTGCGTTTACAAGCATACAAGTTCACATATACATAACACCTAGACCCGGAACAACGGTTTGTGGATGACACAAAAAGTTGTTCCGTGCGGGAATCGACCCCTTGACACATTGCACGGCAACCAGTTGCCGAGCCACTGCACCAACCATGTAGTCATATAAAAAGTACTAATATTAACTCGTCGAGTACCGGTTATTGTAGACACAATTATAGAACAATAGGTTGCGGTCACCGGTGACCGCTTGGTGTTTGACAGTTTAACCGATTAAATACATAACAGTCCTTCTCAATCTTACCTCTTCAAATATAATATAGAAAATAATTTAGTTTATTTGGCTCGGAGCCATAGACGAACAAATTGTTATTCCTTATGGAATCTACAATAACAATACATGTTCCTGGAAATACTAACACTTCCGTGTCTTCCGGGTCTTCCGTGTTTACGAGTAGGTATTATATAATGTATAGGAAAACGCCAAGAGTTTTCTAGACTAACAGATTAGATGTTCTACATAATTATATACAATTCCTGCATACACGTTTTCGGAACAAACATTTTTGCTTTTATCTAACACTTATTTTTAAAGCATAAGCCGGTAAACAAGCAGACAGATCACCTGATGGTAAGCAATCGGTGCCGCCCATGGACACCCGAAACACCAAGGCGTTATAAGTGCGTTACCGGCCTTTTGGGATTTGGGAATTTGGGGATAGTGGAGGATACGGGGATTCGGTAGACTAGGGATGGGGGTAATTGGGCCTCCGGTAACCTCACTCACAAGACGAAACACAACGCAAGCGTTGTTTCATGTCGGTTTTCTGTGAGGCCGTGGTATCACTCCGGTCGAGCCGGCCCATTCGTGCCGAAGCATAGCTCTCCCACACTTAATGTGATATTAATAACACACGTGACAAATATCTAGCGTTAACTTACTTAATGAAGAATATGTAAGTGCTCACAGATTAACCCTTACATATACACTTTATAGCATAGATAGGAATCATAATAATCAACAACACGATCAGATCAGTAGAGCCGATAATTTAGAAATTGAAGGCCAGAAACTATAGAACAGAATCGACCCAGAAAAATCAATCTTATACTTCTGCAAATAAAAGTTACATAATACCAACATACTTTTCAATTGGCTGAGTAAAATATAAAGTGCCAACCAAGCCTGTCTACTGTACAAAGTTTACATAAAGTAAGAATGCTATTTCTAAAACAATGCAGTCGGAAAATATTTTCTTGTATCGTCGCAAACAATTGTGCAACTATTGGAATAAATTTTAAGTGGCATTTGACATAGGTACTTATTTTATTTGCTAATAGTTTTTAGTGAAATGTTATTTTGCATCCTTTTGTCATATTTTCATCATTATAGAGTTAATATCAGCC
Source organism: Spodoptera picta (assembly GCA_038387885.1). Taxonomy (NCBI): domain Eukaryota; kingdom Metazoa; phylum Arthropoda; class Insecta; order Lepidoptera; family Noctuidae; genus Spodoptera; species Spodoptera picta. The sequence continues at coordinate 218,977 of JAZHFQ010000629.1, read as the reverse complement.
ACAAGACGTCTACCGCTGAACCCATCAGCTGAAGCATCCTCCCAAACTACTTCTAGATCAACCGGTTAAAAGCGGTCTAGCGGAAAAATATTTTTATATTAATTTAAGGTTATCAAGATTGAATTTGTATTGAAATTAATATAATCGTTACCATTTCACAAGATAGTATGGTACTTATGGAGTTTTTTACTCGTTCTTCTCCATAGGAATCAACATGAGCTTCACTTTTTAATTTTTTATTGACGTTCAAAAGTGTCTTCCTGGTCTAATTCAAATAAAAGATTTTGATTGTGACTTTTTTGACAACGTTTGAGCACTAACTCGCCTGGTGGTAATCGATGATGCAGTCTACGGTGGAGCACGTCGTCCCATAAGCAACCTAGTCACTCGGGCCTTGAAGATACCCAGGTACCCATATACCACCATATACCCTTCAGGAAATACAGACTCTGGCATAAAAATCCACTTCTTCGCAGTACACACAAGGAAGCTTGATGCGAAGCGCTTCGTGCATGTGGGTGGGACATCTACCATGAATCGGTGATGCTTCCCCGATTGTCTTGTGATGGAAAGGAAGTGGTTTTAATTTAAATTGAAGCAAGTTATCTCAAAATAGTTTTTTGGCCAAGATGACCTGCCTCTTAACCAGAACTGATTTTAAGCTACTGATTCCAATTCGCCTAAAAATGCCTTCGTCAAAAAGTATTGGTTCATTATAATTTAATGTACCTTATATAAGGCCAAGGTCACATCCATTGCTTGAAGGTAAAACTTATAACTGCCACATAGAATATCAAGTTATTAGAAAATCCTTCCTATCAGCATTTCCCTGGGGGTAAGATTAAGTAAGGCTAAGTGATTGGATAAGTACGAGTACTAAGTAAATTGGGTGGACGGTACTTACTTTCATAAAACCTGAGGGAGTCTTAAGTTATTTTTTATATTTTATTTTTACATTTAGAAAACTTACAGCTAGAATTGACAATTACCTCTATACATATAACTATGACTAAATTATGGCCAATTACAAGTTTTCGCATATATTTGTTAAGTATTTAAAAAAAAAAAATATCGTGACTTGCCGACAGTAGTTATTAAATTAAAACCTTTAGCCACTCACATTTTTTCCACTCAATATGTCAGCAAGCAATACAAGGAAAGAAAAATAATAATAAAAAGCGGTTACAACTACATCTATGACAATATAAACCAAGATAAAAAACAAACAAACAAAAGAAGCATTAACGAAAAGTTTTTTTTTATATGCTGTTAACTAAGGAAGCACAGGCAAATCAGAACCGATCCAACCGACTACTTACGATGTGTGAAAAAGTGGTTACACATCACCCTCTTTAATTTCGTCCCACTGATGTTAAAGAGATCTATGTCAATCTCCCTACAAACTGCATTAAGCGTGTGACAAGCCCTGACTATAAATGAATTCTGCCGATAAATGCTCAGAGTGGCAGGAGTATGGAGAAGATTATGCCTTCTCAACAATGCAGAAGGTACGCGCAAGCCAACTTTGCTCACTAGCCCGGATACGTCCACTAATCCACTCAACACTTTATGTAGAAAGGAAATGTCCGCTATTTTCCTTCGCTCCTGCAGTGGAAGCAAGTGAAACCTTCGGCAGCGGCTGAAATAATCAGGCAAATATGTACCAGTATGATGTTGAATATATCGTAGGAACTTCTTCTGGACGTTTTCTATACGATTTATGTAGGTATCATAGTTGGGGTTCCATACTTGTTAATATATATTCTTATATTATACAAGTACTTTATTTATTATTAACTATAAAAAAGATTGCTTATGTAACCAACAAACGACGTTTTTAAAAGTATTAGATTGAAACTTTTATCAAATGACTAGGTTGAACAAGATTTTATACATGAAACATTAAAAAGTAATCACATAGTGATAGGTAACTATCAAAAAATATTCCCCTTATTATAGACGTGTGTTATTCCATCAGAACAAAACGCAGTTCCAACAAATGATATGTCAAGTTCCAACCAAATCTATTCTAAACTACACCTCACTATTACTAGTAAAAAGTAACAATCCAATTCAAAACTCCAAAGAACAGTTAAACCACAAAACAGAAAGCTATTAATCCAAGAAAAAAAGGTAATCGTGTTGTTCAAAAATTAGTTCACGACCGACTTCTAAAAGCAAAGAAAACTACTAATAACTGAGGAACACGCTACCAAAAATATAGAGTTTTGGTACCAAGACAATATTCCAAGCGCTTCCCGAAGAATTTATTTCTCTAGTAGAGATAGCGTTGGTACGTATCGACTAATAACGATCGATATAATACCACCATTAGCAACCTGCCATTAGTCCAAAAATAAATGTCCAAAGCGAAGCTATGCTATTAGAGCCAAGCGAGGAATGAACGGAGCTGTGTTTACGGTACCATTAGCTTGTTTATTTAAGAGTTTATGAGGAACTTTCTTATTTGTTTACTTAGCTAGAATATTATTAGGTCTTTTTTTTTTTTTAAGGGGGGAAAATCATCGAATGACTTCTCCCGCCTGGGTGAGGCGGGAGGGAGTGTCAGACTCTTACTGACTAAAAACCACCCCGTTCCTTCTCCTGCACGTCGAGCCGGAGCCCCGGTTACCCGTTAGGTTCTCCGCGACTCCGAATCGGCATCGGCCGTATTGGGCCCCATCTGTGGTGGTCTGATGGCTCTTTGAGGCGCGCGCGGAACGCTACGCGCCGTACGCTCGGGTCTGTTTCTGGTCGGACGGGGAGCCACCCATGCTCGCCGTCCACAGGCCCGCGCTTACGGTGGCCGGAGATCGTCTCGCGATCCCCGACGCCCGGTGTGTCCTTCGCGATGGCTGGGTTGCGAGGAGGCAGCGCTTCGCTGCCTCACGCGTCCCGCCTCCTCCTTAGCTAGCATGACTGCTTCGCAAAAGGAGGAGACGGCATCCCAGTCCCCCTCGCTCCGCATCATGGCCTGCACTAGGCCCGGACGCGAGAGGTCGCCATCGCCGATCACTTCCCTGAGGACACGGCGGTGCTCAGCCCACGAAGGGCATTCTCCCACCGTGTGTTCCACCGTGTCCTCAGGGCGGTCCTCACAGTGATGACACCCGGGCGTTTCCTCCCGCCCCATCAGACACAGGTACCTCCCGAAACTTCCATGTCCGGTGAGGACCTGCGTCAGGCGGTAGGTGAGGACGCCGTAGCGTCTCTCAAGCCACTCCTCAAAGAGGGGACTTACCGCTGCGATGGCAGCGAGCCCAAGAATATTATTAGGTCTAGGTATGAATCTATTTGATTATAGTTGGTATTTCTATTTTCTATGTTCAGTACTGAATTTTCGTAGTAATAGTTCCTGCAGTGAATAATCAAGAGCATTAAAAAAAAAATCATTGGGATTTCTAGAAGTGAAAGAGCGTTTCTTTAGTAATTAGTTAGTAAAGAGAAGGTCAACATATTGCTAAAATATAACTTGTTCGAAGTTTAACATGATTTTTACGATAAAAATGTACAATTGTAGACTTTCCCAAGTAATTATTACCATACCTAGGATACAACAAGTAAGAATGATAGAAGAAAAAAGGGTTTAACTCGTCAAGTACCGTCATTATAGACACAATTATAGAACAATAGGTTGCGGTCACCGGTGACCGCTTGGTGTTTGACAGTTTAAACAAGTAACTAACGAGCCGAGTAAGTCATAACCTTAAGTATTACTTATTTATTCATTGGCGGCCTGAAGTCTCACGTCATAAACCTCTTGTTATACTTTTCCGTGAGCATGTAATATGCATAATCTGCACTAAAATAACAAAATGCAGTTGATTGGCAACAAGCAATAAAAGTTATCCCTGTAAGAAACCAACCCTTTATGCTTAAGAGGATTGTGTGGGGCCGGGAGAGTTGTAGAGTCTTCGGTGACCCAACTGCGATGCCCAAGCAGTCTGATAAGAGTGGAGATTAAGAAGGAAAATATACAGAGGTTTTACTATGATCAGCCCAAGATGATATTAAAGTTGTAGCAGGCAATACACAGACAAGAGTAGTAAATGATAGAGAGAAATGGCGCCAGTTGGAAGAAGCCTTAGTCAATCAGTGCGATACAGATACGATGTCGATGCACATTAACATATAAATTAATCGATAACAATTATATTAAAAAGTTTTTTGTCTGAATTAAAGGCTTTTATTATTATTATTTTATGGAGGTTTCTGTTTGACGATGTGGTGAACGTATTATTGTTGTTATTGGTGATGATGATGATAGTGATGATATAAGAGTCATACAAAAGTTAAAAAAATAATCAAAAAAATAATCAAGTGTGGGAGAGCACGAATAAGCCGGCTCGACCAGAGTGATACCACGGCCTCACAGAAAACCGACGTGAAGCAACGCTTGCGTTGTGTTTCGTCGTGTGAGTGAGGTTACCGGAGGCCCAATTACCCTCCCCTTCCTCAAACTCCTATTCCCCAAAAGGCCGGTAACGCACTTGTAACGCCTCTGGTGTTCCATCCAGGTGTCCATGGGCGACGCCGATTGCTTACCATCAGTTGATCCGTCTGCTCGTTTACGGCATGTGCCATAAAAATAATATAACAAGCCTCACAATAAAGGCACGTAGGCAATTAAAATAAAAATCTCCGTCCCGTGGAAACATCAAAGCATTGTATATTATTGGAACTATATCAATGGAAACTGATATTTATAGCAATGCGTAGGCTTCACTCATATTTATACCAGGTTAATTTTAAAGAAAGCTAGAAGCTGCAAAGGAAATTTAATACTCTCACTACGGAAATAGGTTTTAAAATATTCTAGCAAAGCTATGTTCGTTATGTTGGTGGGAAAAATATTTATAAATAAATAAATGTATTTTATAAAATTAAATCATGTACATAAGTAAATTTTCCTGTTTACCTTTACAAAGTAGAGTATCAATGACAACTGAATGGTAGTACACTCGGAAACGCATCGAACTATACCTCTACAAAACCAGTATATCGTGATTATGCTTTGTATGACCTTTTTGCTCGTTTGACGGTCAGATTATATTGGTTTTGCATAGCTTGATTTGTATCCATGTTTTCATTTCTACTATACAGAATTAAGCAGGCCTAAGCAAATCTAAAAATATTAAATTGATACGTTTTTCTATTTTAACTAACATTTTACTGTCCCGAGCTAAAACTTTCGTACAAATGTCGCAATCAACTAGGTTAATTAGCTATTAAACAAGCGGCCTGAATGACTTACTAAATGCCTAGCTGTTAGATTAAATGTCTTATTGAAACCTTCACTTGCTTGTACTATATGCCATTTCCCGAGCGTACGGCGCGTCGCGTTCCGCGCGCGCCTCAAAGAGCCATCAGACCACCACAGATGGGGCCCAATACGGCCGATGCCGATTCGGAGTCGCGGAGAACCTAACGGGTAACCGGGGCTCCGGCTCGACGTGCAGGAGAAGGAACGGGGTGGTTTTTAGTCAGTAAGAGTCTGACACTCCCTCCCGCCTCACCCAGGCGGGAGAAGTCATTCGATGAAAAAAAAAAAAAACTATATGCCATTTAATGAATAGGCTTTTTTTTTTTTTTTTTTAAGGGGGAAAATCATCGAATGACTTCTCCCGCCTGGGTGAGGCGGGAGGGAGTGTCAGACTCTTACTGACTAAAAACCACCCCGTTCCTTCTCCTGCACGTCGAGCCGGAGCCCCGGTTACCCGTTAGGTTCTCCGCGACTCCGAATCGGCATCGGCCGTATTGGGCCCCATCTGTGGTGGTCTGATGGCTCTTGAGGCGCGCGCGGAACGCGACGCGCCGTACGCTCGGGTCTGTTTCTGGTCGGACGGGGAGCCACCCATGCTCGCCGTCCGCAGGCCCGCGCTTACGGTGGCCGGAGATCGTCTCGCGGTCCCCGACGCCCGGTGTGTCCTTCGCGATGGCTGGGTTGCGAGGAGGCAGCGCTTCGCTGCCTCACGCGTCCCGCCTCCTCCTTAGCTAGCATCACTGCTTCGCAAAAGGAGGAGACGGCATCCCAGTCCCCCTCGCTCCGCATCATGGCCTGCACTAGGCCCGGACGCGAGAGGTCGCCATCGCCGATCACTTCCCTGAGGACACGGCGGTGCTCAGCCCACGAAGGGCATTCTCCCACCGTGTGTTCCACCGTGTCCTCAGGGCGGTCCTCGCAGTGATGACACCCGGGCGTTTCCTCCCGCCCCATCAGACACAGGTACCTCCCGATACTTCCATGTCCGGTGAGGACCTGCGTCAGGCGGTAGGTGAGGACGCCGTAGCGTCTCTCAAGCCACTCCTCAAAGAGGGGACTTACCGCTGCGATGGCAGCGAGCCCATAATGAATAGGCTAGGCAATTACTTGTTACGTTACGCCTAATTAAGATAGTTGACTGTGACATGTACTATTGAGAAACATATTATATTTTAAGTTGCTTTCAAATTAATATTCGTAGATTTTTGATACACTACGTCATATAGTGTTAATAACAACCATAACCACACATAATCTTCTAAAAAATACGCTATAGCACCAAAATAAAACCACCTGCAAAAAGCGAGGCGAATACAAAATACCAGTAGTGACGTCATTATCCCCGTAAATAGATAATATCGTGTTACTCGTAATGATTTCGAAAATGTCAAAAGGAAACTTCGACTTCGGAAGTCGGTCGAAGTACTCGCACCTACGTAACTTCACACAATAATGTTATTAACCTGGAAGTAATTTCTGATTGTTGCAAACAGGAGCAAGTTTAGTTATAAACATGTTTTACTCAGTAAGTTATAGAAAATTGTGAGTGTTTAGTTTGTTGGGTAACAAAGAGTATATAAGTGAAATCGTATTGTTTCTTCTAAAATAAGTAGCCATTGTATAAATCTCCAACTAATTTAGATCGTTGATAATACCGATGTTCTTCCATTTAAGAGTTTACAAATTATCCTAAAAAATTAACTATTACTTAATTAATAATAAAATATTTACAACTTAAGATTAAAATTATATAAAAGAAAAACAAAAACAACTATTTACATAAAGCATCGAAATATTCGTCCGCATCGACGTCAGTGACGTGAAAGTACCCAGAAGGATAGCAGCATTGCCACGTTGTATGGCAATGCTTAACCTCTGACCGAGATAAAGACCAGCCCTCTGGTCACGAGATGTGTCAACCAGGCGTTTTGAAATGTTTTTGTATACCATATATAAAATACGGTATATCCATATATAAAAAATATCACAGTATATCCATATATACCGTGATATTTTTTGGTTGATGTGCTCTTGACCATGGGGTCACCACCACCACATCACCAGATACATAAAACCTACAGAAACAATACGAAAATCAACCGTAAACTTTATATACAAAGTTAAATATCGTAAACACATCACGTATAGCTCCAATTCCACCGTCGACCTTTAACTTGAATTGTCATATACCAATTGACACACTGACTTACATAACAGCCATTTTCTCGAACCTTTTTTCGTATTACAAAACTAAAACATATCGAATAGATAACTTGAGAATTTTCGCCCAAAACTATAGTATGTACAGTCAGCGTCAGTCAGCCAATACTATACTATAGTATGTTCAGTCAGTCAGTATAAATTTGGTTTGCAGGTAAAAAAATAAATTTATTTATTTATAAATAGAATGGTATGTAAAAGCCAATTACACTATTCAATAATGTATACACAATTGAAAGAATTTAATTTTAAAATTAGTTTTAAGAGATATTATACGTCAAATTATGTTAAATCACGTATATAAGTATTAGTAGCAGTGTTTTCCTGGTGATGGTGATAAGACTTTATCCACAAAATTGAAAAGTTCCCACGGGCTGTCAACGGTCAACGGACGGAGCAAAAGTTGTATTCAAATCCTAAAACCAGGGGAGTATAAGTGATAATTCTTGTAGTCTATCATTACACAATAATCAAAAGACCCTATTTCTTAAAATTATACATATCTGTCTTCAGTCTGCGTGACAATTTGTTGATTACGACAACGAAAACAAAGAACACAAACAAAGAAACTTTACTAAATCTTTCTACTTTAGTGTAAACTTAGACGAAACTAGTCGTGTAATTAATGTTTAAAGCCCAATTTATGACTATTTCAAGCTTAAATAACTAAAAACTTGGATCTAGTCATTTCTTTGGCACCTACCTCCTACCTACATTCATAAAAAATAAATAAAAATCATCATACCAATATTAATTAAACATTTCAATTTAAACCTGTCTTTTTCCTTATTTTTCTTTCCTGTCTTGTTCTTACAGATATAATATACCAACTTCTCTCATTTCAAGTCATCTTCCCTGTCTTTTTGCTGTTCCTTTTTCTTTTATTTCAGAGTATCATCCCTATCAGTATGATGACCAGATCGAAGGAAATGGAGTGCAAACTGAGAGCAGCGCTAAAGGAATTGGAGTCATCCAAGCACCTGTGTAACCAACTGCTACAGGAACGGGACGATAGTGAAGTGGAAGTGACAAATATTATAAATAAAAACACTAATCTTAAAACTGAATTGGCTGAACTTCATATGTGTCACACAGACCTACTTGAACAACATGATATGCTACTCAAAAAGGTTACTACCTTCCAGCAGTGCACTGACACTCATGAACATGCTCTAACACGTATATCACAATTGGAGTATGAATTAAGAGAAGCCTACAAAACAATACATACATTAGAGGCGTTTAAACACTCAGTAATGTCGGACAAGAATCAGAGCTTATACGAAGAGTTAATTGGGAGTGGTTCTGGTGACACATGTGAGTCGGCCATTACAATAGACTTGACTGGCGATGATCCTGTCACTGTATCAACCGCATGCACCATGCTAAACAGCCACAACAAAATTAAAAAGTACATAAAACTGAATAAGACAATTAAAAAAATTAAAAAGAGGCACAATCTATCTAAACTAAACTTAAATTTAAGAAAACAAAAATAGCTTCACTTTTAACATTAATTTTATTTTGACGTTCAAAAGTGCCATTCTGGCCTAATTGAAATAAATGATTTTGACTTTGACTTTGACTTTGACTTTGAAAGAAAGAATACATTTAAACACTTAATCATTATTAGATACTATCGTTCATTAATATAAAATAATCTTCTTTCACTCGAAAACAGATCACAATCTGCCGTTGAATCCAGGAAATACAATATGAATAAAGGAAATATTCATCATCTGTGAGAATCCACTATTAGACTATAAACCTGCTGCAAAAGAAGGGTTTCCTATAACCATCGCGCTTAATAAATGGGTTGGGAGTCAGAGTCAAGTTCAATCAGTTAAAAACATTGATAAACCATCAAAGGACTCCTTAGTGGACAACTGCTGCGGAAAGAGTAATGATGGGAACAAATGTTCTACTCCGTCGTTATCACAATATGGCTAATAAATACTAACTATAACTTTTTATTATAAACTGTATACTTTTTAAGGAAACCAAATATCGGCTCAGTAGCCAACCAATGCCATGGTTGTTGTTTCTGCCATTATTATTTTATTATTTATTAATTTATCTTTATATCACAAGTATCTTATAATCTAAGCCTCACAAAACCATTGCAATGGTTTGACTGTGGGATCAACTTGTCTCTAGAAATTACAAATAAATGTACTTATAATCAAATATTATATCGATGTTGTAACTTACACTGATATAAAACTTTAGACATTTTCAAATTACATTACTTTAATTTTATAATTAATTTTTATTTTTTGTTTGCACACCAAGTGACTTAGTTGACTGTACCTGAAACTATAAAACTGTTCATGGACAGGAAAAGGTGGCTATTGACATACCCCTATCGGAATTTATAACTTTTATATTCAAGAAAGTTTTGGCGTATTTTTGGCTGTTTGGGTGAGAGGTATCAAGGGATTTTCTGATCAGAATTTCTCCTTTTATGGGTTATCTTTTGTTATTGGTAAAATGCTTGACTCCTTCATAGTGATACTTTGTAGTATTCTATCTGAATTTCTATTGTCAAATCAGGTATATCAACACTATTCCTAATTTTCAGGATCCAATGTAAGGACGAACATGTACTATTACATCATCAATATAATTGAACTCATTTCAAACACTGGATATAGTACATGTTCTCACGTGGGCACGACCTGTGTTATACTATTGTTTTTATTGAGAGCTTATCATAAAGCGATCCGCCGCAACTCATATTTACCATTCTTCCTTTTAAAAAAAAATTCAAAAATTCCATCTTAGACCTAACGTTCAGCAACTAGACCAATGCGGCAATCCACAATGTAAATTGAATTTAAAGTAGCATCGGTGTCCGTGAGGTGGCGTCGGTGGCCACTGTGGCTGGTAGATGCAATTTAGATAATGGGTTAAGACGACGTCGACGTCACGTGCGCTAGCTCCTAGCCTAATAATCATGTCCCGCTCGGACGCTGCTCATGGCACAGAGGGTCATGGCGATCCGAATGATCCGCGGATACCGCACGATCTCTGGGGAGTCGGCGAACCTCCTTGCCGGATTACCGCCGTGGGATCTGGAGGCGAAGGTGCTCGCACGCGTGTACAGCATGCGCGCGGAGGCACGTCGCCGGGGCGAAACTCCGCTGCCGCGCCAGATAAGTGCGTGGCGGGATGAGCTCCGGCGCGATCTCATGGCGGAGTGGCAGCAACGACTGTCGCAACCGAGGGCTGGGCTCGCTGCCATCGCAGCGGTAAGTCCCCTCTTTGAGGAGTGGCTTGAGAGACGCTACGGCGTCCTCACCTACCGCCTGACGCAGGTCCTCACCGGACATGGAAGTTTCGGGAGGTACCTGTGTCTGATGGGGCGGGAGGAAACGCCCGGGTGTCATCACTGCGAGGACCGCCCTGAGGACACGGTGGAACACACGGTGGGAGAATGCCCTTCGTGGGCTGAGCACCGCCGTGTCCTCAGGGAAGTGATCGGCGATGGCGACCTCTCGCGTCCGGGCCTAGTGCAGGCCATGATGCGGAGCGAGGGGGATTGGGATGCCGTCTCCTCCTTTTGCGAAGCAGTCATGCTAGCTAAGGAGGAGGCGGGACGCGTGAGGCAGCGAAGCGCTGCCTCCTCGCAACCCAGCCATCGCGAAGGACACACCGGGCGTCGGGGATCGCGGGACGATCTCCGGCCACCGTAAGCGCGGGCCTGCGGACGGCGAGCATGGGTGGCTCCCCGTCCGACCAGAAACAGACCCGAGCGTACGGCGCGTCGCGTTCCGCGCGCGCCTCAAAGAGCCATCAGACCACCACAGATGGGGCCCAATAGGGCCGATGCCGATTCGGAGTCGCGGAGAACCTAACGGGTAACCGGGGCTCCGGCTCGACGTGCAGGAGAAGGAACGGGGTGGTTTTTAGTCAGTAAGAGTCTGACACTCCCTCCTGCCTCACCCAGGCGGGGGCAGTCATTTGATGATTTTCCCCCCTTAAAAAAAAAAAAAAAAAAAGCCTAATAATCATTAGAATTTCATTCGAAAATGGATTGAATTATATCCGCAAGGTTTGATGGAAATTTGTTTTATTTAGACATTTTTTTTATAATTCTCTGCCATACCTTGTAATATCAAAGGAAAAATAATTAGAATATAGAATCCTAGTAATGTATTTGACTATCAGACTCAGACTAATTGAAAACTACCTGTAAAAGGAAATAGTTAATTTAAAAAAAGCTGTGCGAAATTATAAAATGAGAATCGTGCCTAAATCAGAAAATCAGAAAAGGTTGTATTAGAAATAATGATTGTAAACATACCACGGATCATTGGATTTCTAATTTGTTTACCAAACCCCGATTATACTAAATTCCATCAGTCATTCATTTAATTAATTTTAATTTTAAGGATAAGGAAAGTCCCTTCTATCCTTTCTTTAATATTGTTTTATAAAAGTGGAATTCTGATATCCATTAATATTTTCAAATATAAAAAGATTTTGAATGACAATATTTTGCTTCGGTTTTTTAAATTGAAAATGATTACATTCGATTTATCTGCTACTACGGCGTAGTAAGCGTAGCAATAACGCTACGCCGTAGTAAGACTAGACATATTTGTGCTTCCTTTATACTTCTGGTAAATATTACAATAGTTTGTCAACATTTAGTATTTAACAAAATTGACACTATTTTTGAAAGAATCTTAAATTTTTATCCATAAAGTATACTTGGTGCGACATAGTAATATCATTAGCTCTACGGTAGCAGTTTATATATTTTCTGTGATACACTGGTACAAGAGTGGATTATCTAGTACATTAACTAAATAGTTTATAAGAGATATGTAAAAATAACTTGTATTTATCTTGGAAAGTTAAACTGGTTAGAGCCTGATTGACGGAGTAATAATATGATTTATCAAAGTAGCACCCAGTTAACACTAACCAGTGGCAATCTACAGCCAAACTCTAAATCTTCTATACAAAACATTCTATTATGCTATTGTGTGAGAATATCAATTATGATTATTTTAGTTACATTTTTCTGTTTTAATTTTATATGCATTTTCTAGTATTTTTCCTCTTCGGGATAGCATTGTAACGTAATTTTGACAATATTGCAAGTACCTGTATTATTTTATCACGCTGACGTTGAAGACTTAACGTCCTCTTAGGACCGAAATTATTATAAAATAACAAACTATATGTACCTACCTTATTTACGCAAATAAATAATTTTTGTATATAAATTTGAATAAATATTTAAAGAATTTAATATAATCTCCAAGCTTGGTAGGCAAGGTTGGAGATCGTTGTTCGAAACGTTCGGAATATTTTTTTCTACTTTACATCAATGGTTTCTCTCGGTATGTTAAATTAGAATCGATTTCTATAATTTTTCATCAAAATGATATGTTACAATTATTCATATTGTCTTTAAAACACGACAAGATGTCATTAGTAATAAGCCAATGACTACCTAACTAAATGAAATCAGCAACCCTTTACACTGCGTTTTTAGATTTTCAAAAACTAATCTCATTCAAGTTTCCTTTGTCAGGGGTTGTGTGGAGATTTTATTTTAGAAAATCTAATTTAGTTTCCGTTGCCGTGACGACGATAGAATTAAAAAAGAAATTTGATTCACAAAGTGCGCCATAAAGCCAATTTGCAATATAGTTGGAAATAGGCGCTCTAAAGCTCGACAGTTGCTACAGAATTTCGAACTTTATAACAGCAAGATGGGGTTGAATTTTGTATTGAGGATCAAATTGTTTTGTGATATTATTTTATTGCAGTATCTAAAATTGGTAATTTAATTATGATGTGGAGCAGACTTTGGAACATAGTGCTACAGGTTAAAAGCCAGACAACAAAAGATTTCTCGAGACAATTTCTATTGTTATTAGTGAAAAAGTTTTGATAAGTTAAGAAATTCCACTTTAAGTGCACCTGTTACCTAGATTTGTTCAACATGAGACTAATATAGTAAATGTAGAATGTGAATATTGTGTACATATATTATGTACCTAATATACACGTATATAAGATGCATAATAATTATACTGAGTGCATAAGTGCTACTAACATATGTTTAAGTTTATTTACTACCTAACGTATATTATAATATTAATGCTAGTCTGTAATGTACATATCTATGCGCCACAGGTGCCATAAAATAAAGGACCAAATAAACACATAAGTAACACAATGATTCTAGTATCGCAAGACGGGTAAGAAGCTCCGGCTCAAAGTGTAGGAGTAGGAACGGAGTGTTTTTTAATCAGTAAGAGTATGGCACTCTCTCTTGGCGAGAGAAGTTACTGAATGGATGATATTCTCCCTCAAAAAAACACCGTAACATTGAAATGTGAATAACTCATCAAACTATAGAACATATATAATACATTTACTGATTTATTTATGTATTTATTTTAATACTTCTCACGGCATTCTCTACCAGCCAACCATAGGGTAATGTAGAGAAGTATTATAGTAGGTTATTAACAAGTTTGTATCTTTTGAAAAACGAGGGTGTTAAATGTATGTACGTATATATAAAGGTATCCCAGTACATAAACTACATACCAATATATACATAAACTACATAAATATTCAATAAACAAACGACTACGTAACAAACCAATACTATTAAATACAGCCACAACATCAACAATAATAATAATAACTACCGCAAAGTGAATGTCGACGGTTTTTGTTAATATACCTGACTATTTATTTGACAAACACAAACTCGGTAAAATGTCAAAAACATTACTTGATTGTAATATTTTGACGTGAAACAATGTAATAAATATCGTACCTACTACGTAAAAATGACGTTACAATATATTATTGCCTCTAGCTTTAGTATATATTGCTAGAATAGAGGTATTTGTTTGAAAAAAAATGTAGTATATACCCACTGAAAGCTTGATTGTTCTTAATTTTATGGAATGTAGATCTGATTAGTATCAGATGATTTAGTAGTCATAAGCACCACCCATGAACACTAGAGAAGGTACAAGGGCATTGCCAATATTTGGAAACCTTTCCAGGTTTGTTCCCCTACTAATCTTAATCACAGCGAAACATAAGCCAATAAAACAGCTCGTATCATGCGTAAATATTAAAGTGAAGAGTAATAACTTTAACTATGATAAGTATGTGTCATAAACTACATAGAAAAAGTAAGAAAATAAGTATTCAAATACTGCCATTAAGGTTACTCGCTTCAACAATCTTGTCGTTAAGTACACAAGATGAAGATCAATATAGAGTTATAACAACAGTTGAATATTGAAAAGAGGTAATAGAGGTATACATACCTTTGTACATTGTACTAGTACACACAGAAAGTCAGTTATAACTATATACCTATGTAATTGACTTTCTAACCAAAAAGATGACAATTAGAATACGTCCAAAAGTTACTGTTATGATTCTAATTAGTTTGAAAAAAGGAGTCGGATGAAGTTGGAAATGAAGAACAGAGGTGTTTTCTTTTTTCTATAGAAAAAAATTTAGGTCAGATTTAATGTAGGTATGACATGTTATTTATTTATTTTTAGCCCTGATCGTCCCACTGCAAGACAAAGACCTCCCTACCATCCTTCCACTCGCTTCTGCGCAAAGCTTTCTGCAAGATATGTTAATCATTATAAAAATAGAAGATAATATTCAGTTGGATCCATATGGAATTCCAGTCAAAAATGTATAACAGGTAGTTTCCTAATCTCCTCATCACTAGATTTAATCCCCATAATACGACGATGATTAAAAACAATAAAGACTGCTATAGAGGTAGACTATCCAATTTACCGTCAGCAATATAAAATAGATCAGCCTCATGACATAGGCACATAAAAGTCGATTGATCGCACGGCGCGGCGTATGGCGGACTTTAAGTGTCAATCGTAATATTATGGAGACATAACTATGTCATCGACGCTTTACAATCTTGGCAGTATCAGTTGAAGATTATATTCTAATATTGCTCGATAAACATAATGTACTGTATGGACAGTATTTTTTTTTAAACCATAAGCAAACGTACACTCTTAATTTAAAAATTAGTTTCAAAGGTGTCTTCATGAGGGGTAATTGAATTAAATACTCTGGCTTTAAGTACGAAAATGCTTATATACGAGCCGTGTATACAATGTTTGTCGTGCATAATCATTCACTCCTCGGCTAGAAACGAATAAAAAAGTTGGACTTTAGTTTCTCTAAAACATAAAATTCAAGAACTCAACTTTATAATTTCACCTAACACTTAAAATACCTAATAGGTACCTTTATAACAGACGAATATTAACAAAATTCATACACGTTATATTTCCCCGCGTTACGTCTCGCGCCGGGATGTGTAACGAGTAACGTACGAGCGCGATACGGCTCGATACCTTGACAGTTTATTGTCCACGGAACTCCGCTGTATTTCCCTTTCAGTGAGCTTGTTCGTGAATGTGTGTAGGGGAATTTTACACAGATTATGTTAGTTTGAATAAAACTGTGCATTTTGTAGACCTATGTATACCTAATGTGTTGCTGTAGGGTTTTTTTTATAAGGGGGAAAATCATCGAATGACTGCTCCCGCCTGGGTGAGGCGGGAGGGAGTGTCAGACTTTTACTGACTAAAAACCACCCCGTTCCTTCTCCTGCACGTCGAGCCGGTTAGGTTCTCCGCGACTCCATGCTGTTAGGGTTAGGAATACAATATAATATTACTTTATTGATGGAGTGCTACGTTTGGTTCTGTTAATGCAGAAGTAGTTCTTGTTTGACTTATTCATTTTTAGGGCAATTTAATGAAATTTGCCTCGTTGGCCGAGTGGTCGCAAGTGCGACTGCCGGGAAAGGAGTCACGGGTTCCATTCCCGGGTCGGGCAAAGTGTTACGGGGTTTTTTTTAAATACTCGGTAGTAGCACGGAGCACCCTCTATTACATGGAGCTCGTTATTCGTAACATAAATAGTGAAAAGTGGGTGTTACATCGTGCAATGGCATTAAGTGCAGTAATGTGCACCTCTGCCTACCCCTTCGGGCATAACAGGCGTGATGCTATGTTGTGATATATAATTTAATGAAAAGGTATATTTATGTACGAACGCGAGGTTCGACTAAACTTTAATATACTTTTTTCTATTTCTATATGGTTAAACAACATGATAATAGAAATATCTTTGATAAGATTGTCTAAAATAAAACTTACATAGAGGTCTTCCTTTGACACAGGATTACCTGGAACAGAAATAAATACATAACATAATTATAGTAAATATTTACACGCACAGGATAATATTATAATAACGTGTATTGATTGTGACGTAGGCACCCAACATTTTTGCTTAAACTTGATGCATGCTCTATTTAACTTAAGTTGAAATTGTGCCTGGTAGTCTAGAATCGTGCCCGGTATATGGCAATATGGAAAAGTGTGTGTTACATTGTAGAGTGGCATTATGTGCACCTCTGCCCACCCCTTCGGGGATAAAAGGTGTGATGTTATGTTATGTTATGCTATTTAACTTTGAAAGAATTTTGTGGTAAGTCAAAGAGATAGGCGTATCTAACACGTCTGCGGCGTTGTTATTCCAGATCATAATTTACTACTGTTACCATCCCAATCCCTTCAGCCATTTAGACGTGAAGGAATAACAAACATACAACATCACGCCTATTATCCTCGAAGGGGTAGGCAGAGTTGCACACAGAGGTAACACCCACATTAATAGTGAATAATGTTACGAGTCCACTTTAATAGGGGGTGAGCCTATTTCCATATAACGGGCACATTTCCAGACTCCATGCTACTACTGAGATTAAAAAAAAAACCCAGTAATACTTTTGCCCGACCCGGAAATCGAACCCGAGACCCCTTGCCAACGAGGCAGTCTCTGGCATTAATAATATTAGTAGGATAACATAGGAATGTACCGAAGTTCCTACATTCAAAATCATTTTTACTAGTCATGTTTATCATTGCCTGCCTCGTTGGCCGAGTGGTCGCAAGTGCGACTGCCGGACAAGGGGTCTCGGGTTCGATTCCCGGGTCGGGCAAAGTATTATTGGGTTTTTAAAAAAATCTCAGTAGTAGCACGGAGTCTGGAAATGTGCCCGGTATATGGCAATAGGCTCACCCCCTATTACATGGGACTCGTAACATAAAATAGTGAAAAGTGGGTGTTACATTGTACAGTGGCATTAAGTGCCGTAATGTGCACCTCTGCCTACCCCTTCGGGGATAAAAAGGCGTGATGTTATGTATGTATGTTATGATGTTTATCATTCTAGTTTACATACATTTATAAAAAGGGTTTGATACCGAAGATGTGAGCCAAGTGTACCACAACAGACACTTCTTATTGAATTGTGAGTTGACTTCGTAAAAAGGAACAGTGTTGTCGTATTCGAAAATACTTCGAAATAAGATTTTCTGAACGAGATACACAGTTTTGTAACTTTTCATCTTTATTCTGCTATAGAAAATTCTTCTGTGAAAATTTCAATTCAGGGAAAATATTCAAATATTTATCATTCTTGAAACATTTATTTGACAAAAGTTTCTCTTTTTACTGGATGGGTATTTATGTCAATACATTTTTGATTACAAGTTGACTCGACGGACTTCGCAACGTCTCTGAGTGAATAAGCGTTGTATCAACTTATAAAATATGTATAGAAAATAATTTTTGTTAGTATGTAAACAATACAGTAAACTAAAGTAACCTCACACTAACCTCAATAATTACTCTCCGAGACGCCTCTTCCATATAATGCAATCATCGAATCAAAATTTCCAGACCGAGACACCCATCCAAGCTTTCGACGCCTACTACACTAATCAATAATTATACCGAAAACTAAAACATAGCCACACTACCTATTATCTACCCTCGGGTTTGTAACCGTAAACAATTTCTTTGATTCATCATCATCATCATCAAGTGTCCACTGCTGACCAAAGGTTTCTGTTCACTCGGTTTGAGCATTTATCAACACGCTTGATCAGTGCGGGTTGGCGATTTCAAACTTATAATTATAAATTATAAGCCCAGGTTTCCTCACAATGTTTTCCTTCACCGTTTATCAGTGGTCTAGATAATCTTAGAAAGTATAGACAAATCGGAAAAGTAACAGTTAGTACTTGCCGTTGGTAGGTATCGAACCTGCACTCTCATGCATGTCTTAAGTCCCTTAAGTCTCCTGGGCACCAAGACATTTATTTAATTAGGTAGGCCAAATCAAAGGAAAATGTCTGAATCATTCTCCAGCCCCCAAACTATCTTATGGCATAAAAATCATATCACAAGACTACTTCGTTGCAACATTATGTGAAAAAATTGTAGTCTGTTTGTAATATTGAAATAACCGCTTTTTACTACATGCAAAATAGCACTTTTTACTTTTACCATTTTTGTCAGTCTGTCTGTTTGTACTTGACGAGACTTTGATTGGCAGTCGACTTACTAAGGAGTAACATTGGCTACTATTGCCCCACCGACAAAATTGCGACGAGTACAACTAGTTTATAATATGTATTAGTAAAACATAAAATAACACTATACTTTCGTTCGCCCTTTGGACAAAAACATGATATATCTAAAAAGACATAAGATATATAAGTATGTATGTATAGGTATCACGTCGCCCTCAGTTTATGGGCCCGAGCTATAAAGTTCAAGGCCACGCGATGTAACAGGAAGTCTCTTGGTACGACATCATTTGATATGTTATAGAAATATAATATTATAATGTTTACGAACTGTAAAAAATGTAGCAACAACTGGATATCCAAATAAATAAATAAATAAATAAATTTCGTTTCGCCGACACAGAAAAAAAAAAACTGTCTATTATAACCTATACATACTTTAACTTTAATGTTGTTGATAAATGAAAAATTAGACCCAATTCTTAACATATTATAAGTCCAAAATATTAAGGTGTGAGTTGTTTACTCGACCTGAAAAAATGAACACAAAATCCCTTGTTTGTTAGGAATTTAAAAAATATAGTATAGAGTCTATTGCTAAGGAAATACTATAGGTGAATGGCCTATGTGAATAACAGAATATTTTATTTTAAACTAATTATTTTAGAGTGCCACAGAAAAAGAAGATTACTAAACTAAAATGTAACATCCCATTGTAAGTAGTAGTACCCATGTTCACAAATAACATAACATCACGCCTTTTATCCCCGAAGGGGTCGGAAGAGTTGCACATTATGCCACTGTACGATGTAACACCGACTTTTCACTATTTATGTTATGAGCCCCATGTAATAGAGGGTGAGCCTATTGCCATATACCGGGCACAATTCCAGACTCCGTGCTACTACTGAGATTTTTTTTTAAACCCAGTAATACTTTGCCCGACCTGGGAATCGAAATCGAGACCCCTTGCCCGGCAGTTGCACTTGCGATCACTCGGCCAACGAGGCAGTCTGTTTACAAATAAATATTTTTATTTTCATTTTCTAACAAACTCACAGACAAACTCCTTCCATACTATACGATGTGGAAATTGAATTTATGATGTTAACTTCAAAATTAAACTCAAAGGCTAACAAGTTAAAGTTTAGAGTAATGAAATATCCTGTCGCGTCTAACGTTATTGAGTCCTACCGTCAAAGCGTCGATTGAACTGAATTGACCTTTATAACTTGTATAGAACCTGAAGTTTATCGCGAACACGAATTATAAAGGTCTTAGTGAATAAGTTTATGAATACAATATTATATTAAAGTGAAAGAAAAACCGTCTATTGTCACCGATACAGTACGAAAAATAATAATAAATAAATGCTAGACTGCTTCATTTGCCGAATGGTAGCAAGTGGAACTACGGAGAAAGTTTAGACTTCTAGATCTCCCGAGCGTAGGTACGACGCGTCGCATTCCGCGCGCGCCTCAAAGAGCCATCAGACCACCACAGATGGGGCCCAATACGGCCGATGCCGATTTGGAGTCGCGGAGAACCTAACGGGTAACCGGGGCTCCGGCTCGACGTGCAGGAGAAGGAACGGGGTGATTTTTAGTCAGTAAGAGTCTGACACTCCCTCCCGCCTCACCCAGGCGGGAGCAGAAATACGATGATTTTCCACCCTTAAAAGAAAAAAAAGACTTCTAGATCTAGCAAATTATTATTATGATGAGTCACTAGCTGTTGCCCGCGATTTCGTCCGCGTAGAATATGATTCCTGTTTTATCCCATGGGAGCATTTAATTGGATAAAAATCCTATCACATACCCATCAGCCCATACGCTGCCTGTATACATCCGTTCAATGTCATCAAAATCCGTTTAAAAGTTTCATCATAATTGACGGAAGAACTTTCAATTAATGTGATTCTTTGAGTTACGAAAATTTATCTGTATTATCTCGGACTCCACTACCTGAAGACCCCTAAAATATTTACTGATGTTAAGTAGATTTCAAGGATTAAATTTAAAAAAGTATGTCAGCACTGTAGAATAATATTACAAGAGCTAATCATACAATATTATATTATTCAAACGAAGACATCATGTCCTTATGGAAATGTTCCTGACTACCAGACCGTAGGTAGCAGATCGATAGCAACCAATGGCCAGTGTCAACAAACTCCAAACTGAAGCAAAACAAATGCTCCGTTTCTACCGTGATATAACTCAGTAGGACGCGGAGCCAAGGACCAGGGGAAACAGAAATATTATTTTGTTCATGTAATTTCCATTTCTAATAGGTCTTAAAACAGTATCTGTTACTTAGAATCAAGATTAATCCAGATTGTTAATAATATAATCTAGTCACTGTCTAGTCAACATTATAATCTAGTGACTGCGTCGTTGGCCAAGTGGTCGCAAGTGCGACTGCCGGGCAAGGGGTCTCGGGTTCGATTCCCGGGTCAGGCAAAGTATTACTGGGTTTTTAAAAAATTCTCAGTAATGGCACGGAGTCTTGACTTGTGCCCGGTATATGGCAATAGGCTCACCCCCTATTACATGGGACTCAAAACATAAATTGTGAAAAGTGGGTGTTACATTATACAGTGGCATAATGTGCACCTCTGCCTACCCCTTCGAGGATAAAAGGCGTGTTGTTATGTAATCTAGTCAGATCGCAGTCTTAACAGAAACGGTTACTTTTGCTTAAACTGTCAAACACCAAGCGGTCACCGGTGACCGCAACCTATTGTTCTATAATTGTATCTATAATGACGGTACTCGACGAGTTAAATGTAAATTCATAAAAAAAGATTAACTTTAAACCCACACCCACACGCATTTAAATATAGCTTATTTGTTAACTTTAAATCATGAATAACACTGTAAATCAACCTAAAAGGCAACCACACTTGTTGGTCCTTCGGTCTTTCCTTTAAAGAACTGGTCTTTCTGATACGTTTCACTACACACCTAAGTAAACCTCACTCACGTGACCGTTTTTATCAATATTTGTGTCAGATCGATCGCAGGCCGAGTAGGCCGACTGTTCTCTTCAACTATGTCACATACGAGACAAGCACTGTGATTGACGATGTGGAATGAGGCTCTTACACTGATTATTTGTTTGGTCCTTCTATGAAAATTTTGTGTTACAGGTATTGTTTGATTTAGTGTGTCTGTTGAACTAGTCTTTAAAAGTAAGTAGGCATGAGGAACAGGTTTAATAAGTTCTCGTAAAATAACAGCATGGCAACTGGTTGTAGCTGGGTCTGGAGTAGAGTATCAAATATTTACTGCAAGGTTCATTTTGTACAATCGACAAGGTTGGTGGGAGACAATTTTCGTATGTATACACCACAGGCCACAGGGAAAACAGGGCGGTGGGTAGCAATTGTCAATAGTACCAATGAGGGAATAAACATACATTCACTAATCCACAGCGTAGATCCGTCATTGCTGAGAATCTAATAAAATATGATAGCCCCAAATTCTTTATTCGACTCGAGAGTATATCTCTATGCATACGAGCGTGTAAATTATTTTACTGGTCAAACGAAAAAGCGATAAAAGTTTCAATGTTCATGGACGTTCAACACGAACCGTTTAATATGATAAGTGAATTATGAATATAATACTTTTGTACATATATCAAACTGATATGAAATTTTATTAACAGTGGGAAAGATTAAAGTGTTATAACATTCATGACTTTTTCAACAAAAATGAGTTTTGAACGAGCGTATAATTATGATTTTGTTTTGAGTAAGCATATTGAATATACAGCCAGACAAGTAAAAAATAATTATTAATTAGCTACAGAAACAGTACCTACCTATGTATATGTACCTATATTAAGGATTTTTTTTCTTGTATAGAAGCACTATTTTATATGAATATCAGTATAGGTACATATGTGAGGACCATGTTAGACTATAAGATATTTATTTTCTCTGTTTTGTTTTTATTTTAATGAGTTCTATAATTTGTATTATACGTATCTTTACATTGTTCTCACTTATATGTACAATATTCGAAATGTATCAGAGACATAGTAAAATAGATTTTTTTAAAAGAGTAACGAATTGAGTTTCCTCGTCCTTCTCCACTCAAATCTACCTTTTGGAACGAGCGCCTAGCTTCACTGACGGACAGACTGACAAACTATTATTTATTTTTATTAACGTTTCAAAAGTACCAAATTATGGTTTAATTGAAGTAAATGCTTTTGAGTTTGATATATGCAGCTTCGTAAGAAGGTAAAAATCCTGCATACAATATATGTCACAGATATAGAAGATACAGTAACACTAAATTATAAATTACTATGTACTTTTTTATCATTGTCATCAGCCGTGTTCGTTCCCTACTAGAGATGGGCCTCAAAAAACAGCCTATAAGTGGCCACTACAGACCAAAGGCCTCTTCTCAAAAGCATAGACCCCTATGGTCTGGGCTCGCTGCCATCGCAGCGGTAAGTCCCCTCTTTGAGGAGTGGCTTGAGAGACGCTACGGCGTCCTCACCTACCGCCTGACGCAGGTCCTCACCGGACATGGAAGTTTCGGGAGGTACCTGTGTCTGATGGGGCGGGAGGAAACGCCCGGGTGTCATCACTGCGAGGACCGCCCTGAGGACACGGTGGAACACACGGTGGGAGAATGCCCTTCGTGGGCTGAGCACCGCCGTGTCCTCAGGGAAATGATCGGCGATGGCGACCTCTCGCGTCCGGGCCTAGTGCAGGCCATGATGCGGAGCGAGGGGGACTGGGATGCCGTCTCCTCCTTTTGCGAAGCAGTGATGCTAGCTAAGGAGGAGGCGGGACGCGTGAGGCAGCGAAGCGCTGCCTCCTCGCAACCCAGCCATCGCGAAGGACACACCGGGCGTCGGGGATCGCGAGACGATCTCCGGCCACCGTAAGCGCGGGCCTGCGGACGGCGAGCATGGGTGGCTCCCCGTCCGACCAGAAACAGACCCGAGCGTACGGCGCGTCGCGTTCCGCGCGCGCCTCAAAGAGCCATCAGACCACCACAGATGGGGCCCAATACGGCCGATGCCGATTCGGAGTCGCGGAGAACCTAACGGGTAACCGGGGCTCCGGCTCGACGTGCAGGAGAAGGAACGGGGTGGTTTTTAGTCAGTAAGAGTCTGACACTCCCTTCCGCCTCACCCAGGCGGGAGAAGTCATTCGATGATTTTCCCCCCTTAAAAAAAAAAAAAAAAAAAAAAGACCCCTATGGTTTTTAATAAAGCCATATCTTTTGGAATCTTTCAGCTCAGTAGCTAACCAATGCAATAATAAAAACTGTATCGTTCTCAATTCTCTGTCTACCAATTTATTTGGCTGACTGCACCAAGTACGTACGTACGTACGTACCTATGTAATTCAATTTCTTATAACCAATGCAAAATTTTAATTCAAACTTTCTTAGGATATTTTACATAATAATCACTTCCTCGTGTATGGTGGAAAGTGTCACTCTTGTTAACATAGAAATGACAGTGAATTTGAAACAAGGAAAGTAGGCAGCAAGCCAAGAATGTCAGCCAAACCTTCAAAGTGAACATTGAACACGTTTCATATCACAAATGGTATGAATATGCAGTAGCTTGTGACGTGTATATGTACATAGATTATAGAAGCCACACACGTGTACGGTAGAAATTGTAGAAAGATATACGAATAAACTCCATTTTAAACATAGTAATTGTGTTTGTTAATGACATACATATTTACGTATTGATCATGTCACCTGATGTGAAATCAAGGACACGATTTAAGTAGTACCTTTTCGTTAAGAGATAGAAATCAATCGTTAAGGCAAGTAATTATTCATGTTTTAAAAGAGTTGACAAAAAATCAATTTGGATACCTAACAATCGCTAGCTGTAAATAAATAAAAGTTATTATATTGTATGTATGGTTGGTAACCATACATACATATCAACATAACCTCACGTATATCTCTCATGGAGTTAGACGGAGACTATTAAATTCCTTTTGCAAAGATTCTCATACCTCTTTCCTTAGTTACCAGTTCCTTAGTGTTCCATGGAAATTCCAGTATTATATAGATAATGCAATTCACGAAGACGTCCCCCAATTTTTGGTTGAAGGGATCGCGATCAATCGATCGCTCTCTCCTGTTTAGTCTATTTATTGCAGTGTGCGTGCACACGCACACTGCAATAAATAGACTCATAGGTAATTAGTGTGAGACCCATAGGTAATTAGTGTGTACCGACATCACTCAAACATTGACGGAAGCTTGCATACATATACTATAAACGGTTAAGAGGAATAGTGGGGCGCGTCTTCGTGGATTGCACTATCTGTAGATCAAAAGACCCTGACTTACTTACTTACTCGAAACATCAAATGACTTAGGAGTCATTTCAGTTATGTCAGTCACATAACCCTGAAATGCTCCACAAACGCGTCAAATCTTCAAAGTTCCTTACTAAAAACGGCAAAGACATGAATATTTCATAATACTTTAATATTCAAGCAAGTTGCATGTTCCACCCGGGTACATAATATCAAGTTATCTGCACCAGTATAAAATGACCGTCGAACGGGTGGAAAGATCATGCAAAGCAGGTTTATAATAAAGTGGTTTTGTACAGCTCGATGTGTGGATATCTGTACTTCAGGAACAGACAAATGGTGACTTCCCACGGACGTGTGTATTTGAATATTAGGTAAATGTTTTATTAAGTATAGGAGTTTTGTTTTGTGACTGACGACCTTATAAAATGTAAGTTAATTGCGTTTGTACATATTTGAATGTATGTAAATTATCATCAACAGCCTATGAATGTCTGCTGAGCGAAGCCTCTTCTTACACGGAGAAGGTTTGAGTATTACTCACCATGCTTGCTCAATGCGGGTTAGCGATTACAAACTTATAATTAGAAATTTTAAGCCCATATTTCTTCACGATGTTTTCCTTCACCGTTTGTCAGTGGTGTCTAGGTAATCTTAGAACATACATATCACCCGGAAAAAATCACATTGGTACTTACCTTTGGTAGGTTTCGAACCGGCATCCTCATGCATGCGAAGCGGGTTTCTTAAACCTCCGGGCCACCAAATTGTATGTAAATAAATAATAATAATTGTACAAGGTTACCTTTGGGGGAAAATGTTGAGGATGTTCCAAAAAGGATGAAAAATGTAACAATGGCCATTTGTTTCACGTGAACATATAAAAATTCATTACAAATTTGTCTTAACAAACTTAAGTGTGAATAGAAAATCTACTCTTGTTGATTTTAAAATCTGACATTTCATAAAGGAAAACAAACAGTATTGCTGAATATATATATTATTATTATTCTGAACACTAACATTATTGCTACAACATATTAGACTGCACGGTTGGCGCGGTGATTGGACACCCGGATGCCCCGCAACGTGTAGCGGGATCGATTCCCACGAAGCAACTGTTTGTGGGAACCACAAATTATTGTTTCGGGTCTGGGTGTCATGTGTATGTGAACTTGTATGTTTGCAAACGCACCTACGACACGGGACAAAATCCTAGTGAGGGGCAACGTTAAACAATCGAAACAAAAAAAAATCCATAGATTTATTCTCCTTATTAAAGATAGCAGATGTTTAACAACTGTTTTTAAGTTCTCAAACTAATGAATATTATTAAAAGTTGAACATTTATAACAATTTATCACTCTTATTAAGACAAAATTAAAAAACAAGACACGTATTTGAATGATTTATTTCAAACAAACTTTCAGAGGCTCTTGAACTTAGTAAATACTATTTAATTTTGTTCTTAGACTATTAAGTGAAGAATAAATATTAGGTACCTGTAATTTAGAAATGAAGAGGTTATTCATTAATCTATTTTATTTTGATATATTTTATTTTAGTATCAATAAAGGTGCATACATCTAATAAAACTTACTCAATATAACGAGGAATTTTAGTTTTAGTATTATTACCTTGGCATGAAAAGAGCACGTTCACACAAACTGTACGAAATATTTGAAGTAATAACACGTTTTTACTCGCTTCTAACCACAAATAGGTGGAAATAGGAAACTACAATTTGGCTCCATACATTCGCAGAGCTAGAAACGTTCGTAAAATAATATTACATTATCTTTTCCTACGACTGTTTTGTACTTATAGTATGGCAAAATACTTAACCATAGCACTATTTCAGTGAGACATCATCAGTTCATCACAGCAATTAAACAAACTTCAAAATTAAATTACATTAATTTTCACATCATCAAGATGTTTTGAAACTGAAAGAAAGGGGCGCCATCTTATAAAAGTATTTAGGATGAATTACACGACCGTCCGTCATTCCCCGACAGGTTTAAGTCCGGCCCTTCATCAAAACATCCTAGTCTCCCTGGAGACTACCCTTCCATCTCACCAGAACTTAGTGACAAAGAAATGACTGATGATTGAGATGTGGTTCAAATATTTCACAAGGTACACAAAGCACTGTAGTACATAACTGCTATGTGAAACAATGTCTTCCTATAATAGAGGTAGTATTTCGGTCTTAAAAACGAAACCTTACAATAATTATGGGGCATTAAGTTAATTGTTTTTATAATAACTCTTAGTCCTTATAGATATGAAAATATTTCAACAGTCTTGATAATAAAATCTCAAATATTAGCAACGTTACATTTAAATTAAATGGTTCCTAATAAAAAAACCGTTCGTAGTTTGCAGACGTGGCTGAATGTCCATGTACCTATCTCAGAGATTGCTCGTGTTCCCGTCAATTTGAGTCTAGCGGCAATCGACTCGGATTAGTTTCTACGAAGCTAGGTATGAGACTACCTAGAGCATGCGTAGATGTCTAGCTACGACTAAGTTAGAATTTTAGTTCCATATAAAACAGCTGGGATTTTCCGAGTGATTGGTTATTATTGGTTAGTAAATGGTCATAAATTATATTTTTTTTAATGTTTGTGACCTCTATAAATGTGTAACACTCTATAAATAACTAGACGGATTGATAATTCCAAACATTCACACTTATGTCTTTTTAAAATAAAAAATGACTTATATGTAATTTTAATAACAGCATGGTACATTTATTTCACAATACAACCTTATAAAAACAAATAAATCAGATTGGAAAGCAAAACGTAGTTGTTATTGCATGCAATAATATTTTTACAAATCATAAATCTTATTTGCAAAGCACAAACTGCTTGAAACTTCGTCGTTTGAAAAAACTAAAAAACCCCGACCTAAGAGTCTCTAGTTACAATTTAATTAGTATTTTCTGAAGCAGCCGCCTTCATGATTTATGCTCGAGTACGTTTATTGGAAAAACTTGACTATTAATTTTAATTTGAATTCTTACCACGACTGATTCTTTTCATGTTTTAGAAAATACGTATAATTTAATAACTTCTGACTTATAAACATGCTTCCAAAATCGTGTTTTGAAATGGAATATGGAATCATAAAATTGTTTTCCTTTGTTTAGATAAATAAATCCATGTTTTACAGTCGCACTTTGACACATATCATAATTAGAGCTCACGCACAGATTTTCGATGAAAACAATTCAACGGATGACGTCCCAAAAATCCTACGGGATGTATATTGACATGTGAAGTTTACATGCCAATTAACACGGATAGAAAATCCCAACATACAACTATTGCGCAGATGTGATCGTGCCTGGTCGAAGGATCCTTCTTTTTCGATCTTAGGCAACTTTACTCTGTTCCCCAAAAAATGCGTACCTTATCCAGTTCTTAACAATTATTTTCGGATATAAATCGTAATTAAAAAATTATATAAGTAATCATTAAATGTTCAGAATACTATAGTGATTCAAAGTATAAAACTAATGCATTTATGAACTTCATAATCATCGGTCAACAGCTTAATAAATAAGTCCATTGCTGAATGAAAGCGCTCCACTTTATCACGCTGATCAACAATAAGCCTTAACTATGAACAATTCATTCGAATAACTTTAACTTAAGTACAAACATTTCTATCTCACAAAACATTTTTAAAATTAATATTTGATTTCTGGCATGTATCCAGTTATTTAAATGCCTAAAATAATTCTGTCAGTGACGCTTAGTCTTTGGTAATTACCGGATACGTAGGTAGCCGGTCACCGATATAACCCGTGCGTGATCATTTATTCAAAATATTTTGCACCGAGTTCCAACGGCAGATCATAATATGAAGTAGCGAATGTTTTTAGATATTATTTTTATGACAGTGAGTGATAATATTATAAAAAACTGTTTATTTTATAGTGTTAATTTTTCAAAGAACTGTATCTATTAATCATAATATTTGAGAGTGAATGATGATCTTTAAAATTGTAGATATCTCAATATGATGAAAAATTTGCAAATCTAAAATGTTGAATAATTGATTGACACGTAAGTACTATTTGCGAAATCTTTCGAACTACCTACCTTTGTTAAT
Source organism: Spodoptera picta (assembly GCA_038387885.1). NCBI lineage: Eukaryota > Metazoa > Arthropoda > Insecta > Lepidoptera > Noctuidae > Spodoptera > Spodoptera picta. The sequence goes on along the minus strand of JAZHFQ010000629.1, from coordinate 189,624 downwards.
TTTTTTTTACATAATGGTATCGTGTGTAGTCATAAAATAGAGGTATAACAAGACAAGGTGAGTAAAAACACGAAAATAAAACCACAGTAGAAACAACCTCAACCATGAATGAAAACACAACAGCTGAAAACGCTCATTCACAACCACAACGATAAAGATACCACAAATTTAATTTCAAAATACCTAGAACCATTTACATTAACAAACATGTTGCCTAGAGGACGAAATTCTACGAAACAAGGCTTGAATAACTGTACAACAATATAATTATTATTAATAGTATTATTTTCATTCATGTCGACCATTCATTGTAAGGTCGAGTCGCCTACGCAGTTTCTCACGTGGTTATTTTGTTGTCGAGTTAATGTTTCACAGTTTTGTGCCTACGAAACTACATATGTACCTCTATATTCTATGGTTTTTAAATTGGTGTGCAATAAAGACTATTATATTCTATCCTCGTCTATGTTTTGGTCTTCTTGGTATAGTTGAATATTTGACCAGACTGTTATGGTTATACTGTGACTGCCTCGTTGGCCGAGTGGTCGCAAGTTCGAATACCGGGCAAGGGGTTTCGGGATATAGATTCCAGGGTCGGGCAAAGTATTACTGGGCTTAAAAAATAATTTCAGTAGTAGCACAGAGTCTGGAATTGTGCCCGGTATATGGCATAGACTCACTCTCTATTACATGGGCCTCATAACATAAATAGTGAAAAGTGAGTGATACATAGAACAGTGGGATTAAGTGCTGTAATGTGCACCTCTGCTTACCCCTTCGAGGATAAAAGGAGTGAATTTATTATGAGTTTAAATCCCGGGTCTTACTCTAACATTTATTTTAATTAAGTCTTAGTAACAAATGAAAGTACTTGAAATAAATTGAATGAAAATAGTGCAATTTATCTTTCTTGTTCTAAATTCGGTTTAGAACTACAAGGTCAATACCATAACAAGTGACATCTTAATTTAAGTCACTGCTTGACAGTTATAGACGTAATGCCTTTCGTAATAATATTTTGAGTAAAATATGAGACTTATATTGTAGTAATGAAACATTATTACTTGTAAGCACTCCAGACAGTAGATTTCAGACTTTAAATTATAAATATGGCTGAAATATAGGTCATCTCGTAAGCTTAACATACCATCACACCTTTTCATACTAGGTGGCGTAAGCAGCGGTGGAAAATTTGAAAATACCAAATTTCCTAAGTATCTTTGACCGACCCGGAAATACGTCGTCGCTCATTTTTAAAATTATCATAGTAAAAAGTAATGTAGTATCATAATACTGACAGTGCATGACCATATTCTTAATTTAATGACAGATCTGACTATTGAAATGTTTGTGTAATTAATAAATAGTAAATTAAACTGTCAAACACCAAGCGGTCACCGGTGACCGCAACCTATTGTTCTATATTTGTGTCTATAATGACGGTACTCGACGAGTTAATTTAATAAATTCGTACGCCATTGATAACAAGACCTAGCTGATCAATACAAAGCTTTTATTTGAGAGGGGGAAAACATCCAATGTCTTCTCCCGCTTGGGTGAGGCGGGAGAGAGTGTCAGACTCTTACTGACTATAAACCACCCCGTTCCTACTCCTGCACTTGGAGCCGGAGCCCCGGCAATCCGTTAAGTCTTCCGCGGCTCCGTATCAGCATCAGCCCTGTTGGGCCCCATCTGTGGTGGTCTGATGGGTCCTTGAGGCGCGCGCGGAACGCGACATGTCGTACGCTAGGGCCTGGTTCTGGTCGGGCGGCGAGTCACCCGTGCTCGCCGTCCGCAGGCCCAGGCCGCAGGCCCCCGGTAAGTATCTGCGTCAGGTGGTAGGTGAGGACGCTGCAGCGTCTCTCAAGTCACTCCTCAAAGAGGGGACTTACCGCTGCAATGACAGCGAGCTCAATCAATACAAAACTTAACATCTTTCGTAACCTATGATCTATAAATAAAGTTATATGAATTGAATTTTGCAACGACAAATGAATAAAAGATGAGATTTCAAAATCTTATATCTACTGAGATATTAACAACTTGGTCCTTTTATCCGCACTTCTCAAAATAAATCCAAAGTACCCAGCATTTCCACGAAGGCAATATAATATTCGCTAATAATTCGAGTACAAGTACTATTAAACGAAAGCGATTTGTAGGCTGTTATCGTTGGCTTAAGGTTAACCTTTTCTCAAAAAAACTAATTGAAATGGAAACAGAATGTACATCTGTTTTACGCTTGTCAAAACACCATTTTATACTCGATTGCTAATTCATTTGCATTTTGATTTAATTTTGTTATTTTTTACACAAAATACTTTTAAGAAGGCCCTTTAATAGAATCAACTTATACTTAGGTATTTTAAAATAAAATCTTTTTGTTTATTTTATATGTCAGTCAGTGTCTACATCGATATCAACAGCCCATGATAATGACAGTCCACTCTTTTTAGGATAAAGCGGTAAAAGAGCTGGCTGATCACCTGATGGTAAGCAATCGGCGTCGCCCATGGTTTCAGAGATTGGGAAAGAGGGAGAGGGATAATTGGGCCTCCGGTAACATCACTCGCACGACGAAACACAACGCAAGCGTTGCTTCACGTCGGTTTTCTGTGAGGCCGTGGAATCACTCCGGTCGAGCCGGCCCATTCGTGCTGAAGCATGGCGCCCCCACACTTATTCACTAATGGACTTTGGTGCTTCTCTACTTCAGAAGGTCTACTAATCTCCACGTTTGGCAACTGCCATCTAACTAGATTGACGATCTCAGTATAAAAGTTACCAAACATAGTATAGTATTAGATATTTACTTTCAAAACAAAGTTTTTAGAAGGTTCACAAATATTTATTATTTATAAACTATCGATCAAGGTATTCTCGACAAGACAACCTTCAAAGGAAAAAACAACATACATAACATCACACCTTTTATCCCCGAAGGGGTACGCAGAGGTGCACATTCTACCACAGTACAATGTAACACCCACTTTTCACTAGTTGTTATGAGTCCCATGTAATAGGGGGTGAGCCTATTGCCATATACCGGGCACATTTCCCGTCTCCGTGCTATTACTGAGAATTTTAAAAAACCCAGTAATACTTTGCCCGACCCGGGAATCGAACCCGAGACCCCTTGCCCGGCAGTCGCACTTGCGACTACTCGGCCAACGAGGCAGTCTATATCTTTAATCCCTAAAGATCATAAGACTTTCTAAGATTACAGTCTTTTAGGCATTATATAAATATAATCTAGGATCCAACGATAAGCCTTTCAAAAATAATAAGAGAAAAGACATCAAATTCAATGAAAAATGTGAAAGAACAGTCTGTACATAAAGTTCAGTTTTGTTTACATGTAACTGAATGAATATTTTCAGTTTGGGGTTTTAGTAACTGACTTGTTATAAGGGTCGAAAATTATTCGATATCGTCACTAGAGACAAAATTAACTAAGTTTAGTCTGTAAATATTGTACGCATACACACACAGTATTGTTGATTTTGATAGTATCTTGCTACGAGAGTATATTTTAGTACAATAAGTAGATTAGCATACAATCTATGAATTTTTGGCTGTCAAAGTCATAATATTGTAGATTTTTTTAAGAAGGGAAAATCATCGAATGGCTTCTCCCGCCTGGGTGAGGCGGGAGGGAGTGTTAAACTCTCACTGACTAAAAACCACCCCGCTCCTTCTCCTACACGTCGAGCCGGAGCCCCGGTTATCCGTTAGGTTCTCCGCGACAAAGTTGTAGAATAGAATTATAATTTATACGCAAATGATAACACATTAAACAATAACAAAAACAATTTTATTGTAAATCTATATCTACACTGGACTGTGGACGTTACGATGTAACTGTAGGGCTGATTTCGAAATTAGCTTAAACCGATATTATAAATATATATAAATCTGAGTCTGTCTGTTTGTCTGTATGTTTGTTTTACGGTCACATCAACCGGGGAGAAATTTGGTACAGAGGTAGAATATGGTCTGGAGTAATACATATGCTACTTATGACCCTTGGGAATGCGGGCGAAGCCGCTGGCACAAGCTTGTTTATAAATAAATACATAGATAGATAGGTACATACGTCAACTTCTACTAAGAAGTAAAAAGAAAAATGTTTATATTAAATCATAAGAAATACTTATTTATTAAATCAAAATAAATGAACGATAGCAGCACGTAAGTAGCCACTAAAAAGATTAGTTAACGTTTTACACCCACCTAGTTAGACGAGCAAATATCGTCACGATCTAATTTCCTCTCTCCTAAGGAAAAACCCTTTAGGCGAAGCTAAAAATACATTAATCGAATACTGGTACTAGGTGAAGAATTAAAAATAGAACCAGATAAAGAAAGAACTGTATGGTCTTACAAAGTTGATGTGTCCACCGTGAAATTTATATCGTTTTCGTCCCGAAGTACAATGGTTCTGTGTCACATGTGACGTTCTGTCAATGACTAAACTGTGAACAATTGCAAAAAGCAAATGTCGAATGCGCATACAAACTCATAGTACATTATCTAAACTAGACGCCATGTTATTGTCGAAGATATATTTCTTGGCGGGTGGCACGTGCGATGAACATAGTGCCTACAAAGTTACAAATAGTGTCTCAAGTGCGTGTCAATGAATATTTTTTAATTAAAAAACAAAAACATGCATCGAAATTATTCCTTATGGCAAGTAGATTTGCCGCGGGACGAAAAGGAAATTAATTTCACGTTGTACAACCACCGTCTTGGTTTAATCTGTATGTACCTACGTTTGTATTAATGTATGTATGTATATTTGTCCGCATTTATCTCACATTTGGCTGGATCGATTTTAAAGCAGTTTTTTCAGAAATGAATTTGTCACGCTTAAAATTACAATTTCAATTTTGTTTAATGACTTATATAGAAATTACTTAAGACATTATTATAAAGTTTGCAAGTCTTCTGAAAAAACCTGTTTATATGAGCCTCAAGTTATACGGTCAAGTTCTCATAAACTCTATTAAGTTGGGACCAACAACCTCAAGCCATCCTCAGAGTGCAAGTTCTTACAATGGAATTGCAAAAGGAAATAGCCGTTCTGTTTCAAAGGACCAATTTATATCGTGCCGAGCAATTTTATTAAAATCAAACAGATTAAAAACGTCTTCATGTCGCGACCAGGGCGTGACTCCATTAAAGTGGAAATATTTTCTTAATAAATTGGCCCCTTCAAATTCCCAATAGATTTATGAACGACAATCACCCGTCGCCCTTCTGGGAAATTAGCTTCGACCCACATTTTGCAAGTTAAGTGATGATTTCAGAAGTGAACGCTATCACGAAATTGGTAAATAATGGTTATTTTTGTGTGTTTTTTGTTAACTGATGAGGGTTTAGGTAAAAAGTCTTGACTCGGAGGCGTTCTGGGATCTGTAATTGAGCAAGATCGTTCCATATCTCGAGATGAGTTATGAATTATGTCAGATAGAGTGCGGGTCCTGCATACTAATAAGCTATTATTGATAGCGCCATTCTGCTAAGCATGAATATTAAAGTAATTTTCCCTTGAAACCGTTCGTCGCCCCTTTTAGTAGGTAGTCAAGCCTTTCCTTCGACATCATTCTTATTTAAGAACAGGACCTCCTTCATATTTAAGTAAGTTATATGAATTTATCTATGTGATTTCTAATTTACTGACTCGTTGGCCATACAGGCTCAGATTCGATTCCCGGGTCGGACAAAGTTTTACCGGCTTTTAAAAAAAATTTTCAGTAGCACCACGGATTCTGGAAATGTGCCCGGTATATGTCAATAGGCACACGCCCTGGTCATGTGACTCATAACATAAATAGTGAAAAGTATGTGGCATTAACTGCTGTAATTTGCACCTCTGCCTACTCCTTCAGGAATAAAAGGCATGATGTTATCGTATGTTATTATGAGTTTAGGAGTATTTCGTTCCGTTTTACAATTGCGTAGCATAATCGAAACAAATACATAGGTATATATGATCATCTTCGTAGTACTTCATCCATTATTAATTTAGGTACTATAACAAATCCAAGTTGTCTGATTGGCTCAAATTGTATCTGTTTGTCCATGAAAGAAATCCTTTTAGTTCGTATACAAATCGTTTTATCACGTGTCACCAATTTAATTTCACATGTGAACGTTAATCTGTACTTAAGTTAATTAGCAATAATTACATTACTAAGCCAATATTATTTCACGCTTAACATTCATGTTTCATGTAAATATTTGTATTTAAGTGTAAACAATTCCAACGTAGAATCGTATCAAGGTATTCTCTGTGATTTCTTTTTTTATTTATTTATATTTTAACTATGATTACAGGGCACTATATACCCTAATGCGACAGCTAAGAACTTAAACTAAACGTACGAAACAAACCAACACCAACTAAACTAACTATGTTTAAAACAAAAAAAGAATGAACTCTATCAATATAACATTTAAGAAGAAACTAGCACAGCATGTGATTTTGATGTTGTAATTTTTGATTCCTGGGTACCTACTTTCGTGAAACCAGGCACTTGCCGAAACCTATATTATTTTAAGATGAGAGCTTGTATATAGAAACTTGAAACTCTTCAAGACCTGAAAAAGTACATAATGGATCTGACCTCGATTATCGGACAAACACATTTTACAGTAATTCCGTACAGCCAAAAGCCTGAGAATTGGGGCATGGTTCTTAAGTATTAAAAACAGATGTCAAGAACTTTACACTCTATTATGTATTTTTATTTATTTATTAATTAAATGGTGAATCAACAGCTACATTATACAAATTTATCAGAAAAATAGTAACATTGAACCACTTACCGATTCACACGAATACTGCCTTAATAGGTAACAGTTAGACAAGTTAAAATTATAAATAAATCAAAAAACAGTAGGCATGTAGCAAGAAAATTATTTAACGAAAAAATTAGGTGAATACATTTCGATTTCTATGTATACCTAGTGAACTTAAAATCTTAAAAAAAGTAACCTTACTATTCTTACTACTAAAAATGCGAATGTTTCTTAGTTTGTCTGTCTATCACATCGACACTCAAGATTTCTGTACCTGGAGATAGTTAGGAGACTGAAAAGATACAATTCAGTTTCTTTTTTCTTTTGGTTATGCAGTTGTCGTGATGGCCCGCAGGTCTAAGACGGCCGCTTCTCATGAATATGACTATATGACTCTTTCCGAGTTATATGTACTTTCTAAGATTATTTAGACACCACTGACAAACGGTGAAGGAAAACATAGTGAAGAAACCTTAGCTTATAGTTTCTAAATATAAGTTTAAAATTGCCAGCCCGCATTGAGAATGCGTGGTGATTAATGCTCAAACCTCCATGTGAAAAAAGGTTTTGCTCAGCCTTTATAGGCATTTATAGGCTGTTGATATATATGCAGGCAAAACCAAGGGCAGATAATTATTCACTACACAAGAGTCGGTAGACTAGAGGTTTCACGCAGCAGTAATATATTAAGAGTTCTTAGACTTCATACTTATATGAATCAATTTAATATGGATTGTTTAGACCTTTGCCTTTGACCTTTGATTTGGCAGTACTAGCAAAAAATAAGGTCTCACTTCCTAAAGTTGTCTCCTAATTCTCAATTCCCTTAAACCTAATAAATAAACACACGTTCTTAGAAGGGTCTCCATACTATATTATCTTGTACCCAAATTCCAAGTATAGTTTATAGTAACCAATGATTGAATGTTCAGAATCGTACTGACCCAAATTAGTTCTTATGTACATACGCACTAAGAACTAATCTCCTTATAAGAACTTTAATGGCTTTCGATTAGTATGGATGAGCGGACTAACTTGCGCTGAAGAAAATGTGGAATGTAGGCCAACGGTACCTAGGTACTAAGTGGAACTTGATTAAATATTGAGATCTGGTTTAGAAATTACTTTTTTTATTGTTCTACTTTTTTTACCGACTGTTTTTGACCGGTTTGTTATATTTTATTATTTGTGCCTGTTGCATGGTGCCCAAGAGAGTTTGTCTTTGTTGAGAGGGGGAAAACGTCCAACGACTTCTCCCGCCCGGATGAGGCGAGAGGGAGTATCAGACTCTTACTTACTTAAAAATCACTCCGTACGTACTGCTGCACGTCGAGCCGGAGCCCCGGTAACCCGTTAAGTCTTCCGCGGCTCCGTATCGGCATCAGCCCTATTGGACCCCGTCTGTTTTTGATTGAGAAAGTAATATAATACAGCGAATACATTATTTTGTTGAATATTAAATTCGTTATATGTGTATATTGGTGATCATATTAATTATTACTCAAATTTAAAAACTATATATATTCTTTATATATTATTCTGTCTGTTTGTACCTACTGGCTAATCTCTGGAATGCCTGGACCAATTTTGCAAGACTTTTACTGGCAGGTAGCTGATGTACTAAGGAATAAAATAGTCTACTTTTAATTTGAAAAAATGAACAAAAAAAGATTATGTTCTAAAATTCAAATCCTAGGCGGACGAAGTTGCGGACAACAGTTATACCTCTACATATAAACACTCCTCCGTACAACTTCACAATAAAAGACATGAATAAACTATAAAGTGATGAAAGTAGAGAAACGAAAGAAGTATACAGAGCGGATATGAATATGAATGGGGCCGTCGGTAGAGGGCGCCCTAGACGGACATACAATGACCAGATTGGCGATATATTAAAGAAGGGCCAAATTAAAAGTACCCTTCACCGACGAGCATGCTTGAAAAGATTGATGAATGTTATTGAAGCGAAAGAGGTATGTAAGAATCGTAGTAATTGGCGTTCCTTAGTCTCTGCCTACCCCCATGGGAGACAGGCGTGAAGTTATGTAAAAATATGCGCTAGCCATTAAGACTCCTATTAACTATTTCGCCCCAAATACCTTGAAAAGTAATAAAATCATCAATATTTTAGTATATTCTAATAGTATTTCATCTAAGTGCTTTTAAAACTAAGATGGAAGTTACGTACTTAATGAAAAATGTTAATTGAAAGTCAAAAGATTAAGATAGTTATTGATTTTATCTTAGATTTTAATCTTCTAAACTTAATCTAAAGAGATTGGCTTTAAGTAAAGAATAAAAAATAAATCACACTAGTATTATAAATGCAAATAATTCTTTGTATGTGTGTTTGTCCGTCAATCACACTGAAACTACTGAACGGATTTTGATGAAATGTGATTGATATACAGAGAGGATATGGGGTGACTTAGGTAATATAATCCTGATTAAATGCTCCCATAGGGCAACAGCCAGTAAAACAAATTGTCTAAGACACAGGAAGGCAAACCAACAAGCAAATCATTTGATGATTAGCAATCTGCACAGCAAAGACCGTAAGCAAAGGTGGCTGGCAGTAGTCGGATGGAAAGAGCTGAAGACCGAGCTCAGTGGAGTGTCATTGGAGAGGCCTGTGTCCAGCAGTGGACGAACACGGGCTGATGATGATGATGATGATGATGATGACATTAAGGAGAAGGTTTTAGTATATTAACGAGTTCAAAAAAAGAGGGGTTAAATAGGTTTTTTTATTAAGCGTAATGTATAAAATAATTTTGTTCGATACTTAAACCAATATAACTATATGAAAGCTTTAAGATGCGCGAGAGAAATAAATAATATAGCCTCTCATATTGTGCAATCATTAATTTGTACTCTGAAAATCCAGGAAACAAGTTTTTATCGAAACAACATAAAATATTACATTTAGTAAGAGTTATAGCAACAAAAACATTTTTGTTACGAGTCTCACGAGAGTAGTGTATACATAAAGATGCCATCAAGAAATAACTTGTTTAAATTATCACGGAACTAGCATCATTTATCAAAATAAGCCTCTAGACTACATGGGTATTATAGCAATTGTCAAATGAGTGCCTATATACCTCATTTATTAACAAAACAGGAACTCAATGAAATGCATTCAACATTGCTGAATTTAAATAACTATTAAAACTTTCCATAAACTTGGTAATAAAACAAAAGAAAGTTTCGATACACGAAATCGAACGAATAATTTTCAAACAGATTCAGTTTGGCCTTGTTTCCAACAGTTGCAAACTCGGAAATGCAATTAGAGAAAATTCGCCGTCGCGATGTGTTCAAATCAAAGTAAAAGGATCTCTGTCTCTAGTCACTGCAACTAAACTAATTACGCCAGTGTATAGGGAGGCTCGATTCAGTCTCTATTCAAAGGATCTGTGCCCTTTAACAGGCAATTAACACATACAAAATAATGTTAATGAATTATTCGTACACCCGCTCGCACAACTTAATGAACCATAAAAAGAAGATTAAATTAACATTCATTCGTAATGAATTCATTTCGCAAATTAATTTTCTCAATGAAGGCAACACGTGTCAATACAAAACGAAAGAGAAACAAACCTCAGTTTGTAAATAAACAGAAAAAAGTGCAACTAGCTACAGTGCAAACTTTCAGTTCGCAAAGTAACCGAACAATCTGCAAGTTGGACCGTCTATTCACAAATAAACCAATCGAACGTTTTAATGATCGAAGCGAGGATTGTAACTTGGATAATTGACGTCAGCAACTTTTAGCTAGCTATCTACCAGGTGATACAGATGAATGTGAACTTTATTTAGTTGGATTAAGGTTGGATGTTTGTTTAAGAGTTGTGTAGTTAATCCGCTTGCCCGTTCGTGTTCACGCACCAATATTGCGGGCGGGAACTTTTTTAATTAATGGTCCTCGGAGTAGAGCTGTCTCGACTCGACGATTGGTGAAGACTACACGGCGAATACCAAGTTGTTTTTTTATTAGCTCCTTTCTGTTTGTAACTATGTCTGCGGCTTTCAATTTGATGGATGAGCCTCTACTTCGTTTACAACACGAAAATTTTTATGAGCGTTGTGATTTTGATTTTTGCTGTCTAAGTTATTGTAGAGGTAGGATGATTTAACGTTGTGTTTTTTCCTATTTGGATGAAAGTCAAGTGCGGTATAATGATATTTAATTTTTTATTCTCTAGCTAGTGAATTGAATGGGACATTTTGAACTGCATTCACAGATATATAAATATAACGAAAAACGATTCCCATTTTGTTTTTGTTTTTTGGTTTTCTGTTACACAATCCGAGTATCGCTCCAGTGAGGAAAATTGGTCTAGCTTTTTGCAGATGGATTGAGGATTAATCTCCGCCTGACTATTGCGTTAGATTGATGGCTCGGCTATTTTTGACATCTAGCTCTGGCTTCTGAACAGTTTTAGGCTCTCAACCAGAACTTTACCTTCTACAATAAATAATACCTATTATAATTGCAGGTGATTTAATGAACTAGAAACTTATCTACGTGTCTATTTTTTGTCATAATTTTATTTATCAAATGGTAAGTAAATACAAGGAGACAAGGTTTATATCCCAAAGTCATTCTGAAATTGTTGAGACAAATACAAGTTTCTGAATCGATCAAAAACCCATCACATGGACGAAGTTTCAAAATAAACTTTCGTAAATTCCTTGTATGCGGCCTTTCTGTCAAACTTATTGACGTGTCACATCGAGCTAAGTCAAAGTTTTGTTTTAGTAAGTTGTTGCCAAGCCGTCAACAATCAATCATAGTAAAGTTAAAGTAACGTAAAATCTTAAAATGTTTTCCTCGTGAAACAGATTTCTACTCAGAAAATGTCATTGAAGTCTGACAGGGAAGCAAAAGAGTAAACAAGGAAAAACTCCTTCAACGGTATACCTAACAAAATGCCTTTGTTAATGAGCAAAAACCTTGCCGTAAAATATAACTATCACCGTCAACTTTAATAGAAAAACGGTACAGTAAAGTTTAATATAGTGCCCCCGATAAAAGGAGGCTACATTATCTAGTCGCCGACTCAATTACCTGCCATTATGTCCTAGTCTATACCCATACGGCACAGAATAAAAAGCAAACTAAAAAGGAAGATGGCCGCCAACCCGCCATTAAATTCCCGCGTTCGGGAAACAAAATGGACGAATGCACTCCGCAGTGCGACCTGAGTATTTTTTATTTGCCCATATCTGTCTGGTTTAGAAATGTTCTGTTACAAAATGAACTTATTTACAAGATTAGTAAGATACAGTTTGTCAATGTTAATGTAGCAAAGAAGCTCTCGATTAATTTCCACGAAAGCACGCACGTGCTCACCGCTTTAATTAATTTAATGGAATTTCCACAAGAATTAGATGATCAGAGACGCTATTAATAGAGCCATAAGTAGCTCCTTGAAAAGGTTTCCCAACAAGTACGTACAGTTGCCAAGAGAACTGATTTAGGAAACTTATTTCATTAGTGTCACATCTACCTAGGACAATTTAGGCTGTTTGTGTGTTCCTTTGGTACATACCTCTATACCTACTTTCAAAGCAATTATTGAAATGGTTATACAGAAACAGTGAATTTAATATTATACCCCTTTTGAATAAAAATTCGATTCGATTTTCGATTCAATTCCCAGGTCGGGCAAAGCATTACTAGGATTTTTCAAAAAATCTCAGTAGTAGCACGGAGTCTGGATTTGTGCCCGGTATATGGCAATAGGCTCACCCCCTATTACATGGAACTCATTACATAAATAGTGAAAAGTGGGTGTTACATTGTACAGTGGCATTAAGTGCCGTAATGTACACCTCAACCTACCCCTTCGGGGATAAAAGGCGTGATGTTATGTTGAATAAAAATAAACTGTCAATTTTACTACAACCTCAATACCAAATCTTTAAATCTGTCATTTTTCACTTAGGACAAAAGCCCATCTTATAAAATAAAAGATTTAAAAAAGGATTGCATTTTGACATATATTCCAATGCGTTTCTAAGCTTCTATCAAAAATCAAGATCGATTCAGAATTTATAGATTCAGATGGGTTATTGGCATCGGCGGTACCTAAATCACTCACATCTCAAGTAATCTCAAAAAAAAAAAGCAACATGATCTAAACTTAGCCATATTTACCCTTTAAAAACAAACACAACAAAAGACACTCGAAGCACTTGAACTTGTCGTCCCATTGATTTTCCGTGACCTTCACAAAGACAATTAATGATTCCTGATGGGAGGTTTTATCGCTGAATTCATCAATTACGCGCGCTACAAAGAGTGCTCCAACCGATCCGTAGTTTCAGATAAGAAAGCCTTTTCATGTTGAATTATTAGGCTTTTGTTCATTTAAATTATTACGTAAAATATCGTTTTGAACGCCCAGTAATTGTGTAATTTCTGCTTATACATTCGCTTGTTAATAGAGTTTTATACATAATTTGCATAAAATTATTATGACAAACAGTAATATATTACTTAAACTGCTTTATTATTGGTCCAATTGTAACAATAACTGATCATTATTATTTAATTTTTTAAAAAAAAAACGTTGCCCCACTCTAGAATTTTCTCTTGTGTCGTAGGTGCGTTTACAAACATACAAGTTCACATACACAATGACACCCAGACCCGAAACAACAATTTGTGGATCACACAAAGTGTTGTTCCGTACGGGAATCGATCCCACGACACGTTGCACGGCAGCCAGTTGCCCAGCCTTTCAGTATTCGAGCGTTAGATCTTTGTTAGAAAGCAGACTTGATTTCATGCTCTTATTAACAAACACGTCTCAGAAAGTATTTCCATGTTAATCTAAGTGAGTTCCTGCGTTGAATACGAATTGAACAATCTTGATACATACATCGAATATTATCTTATCATTTTACATTTTTATTTTCTTACGCATAGAGACGGTCTGAAGTATCTGATGGTATGCAATCAGCGTCACACTTGTTTAACGAGATGCACGTTGCCATTTTATGGATGAAACGGCAGAACCAAAAAAGGTTAAGTATTGTCCATTATGTCATTTATAATATACAAACTTAAATAAAATAAATACTAGCTATTATTAAACACAACTTAAAATAAAAAGTCATTGTACCTCTATATGTCCTTTATTAACTTAATATTGTTCTAAAGTATATTACTTCGAAATACGTTCTCAACGACCACTCTCAATAGAAACAGGATTTACATACAAAATTAATAGAATAAAAACAAGTAAAATAGTAAGCACTCAAATTAATGTAATTGCAAACAGTATTTTACATTGATCATTAAATAGATACGATCTGTGTACGGTTGGTTATACATTATGTAAGGTTCAAGGTTAAAGTTTAGTGACATCATCAACTACTGGGCATCGTCTACATATGAGGGGTTCGTTGCAATCTGCTTTTTATCTTCGTTGCGGGAACCAAGACAGTTATTCATGTCCCTGGGACGCACCAGACTTCAGTGTTCCTGTGTTTTCATGGTTGTATCTACTGTAGATCCTGGCTTACAGGAGACCAGGGCTAGCCCCAAAAAAAAAATCTCCTGGTTAAGCAGGCGGTTTGAAGATCGCAGTTAAAAAGGTTCAGGTTTATCAAATAGAGCGCTGGTTATCCGGCACATCCTCCTACTCTGAAATGTCGACGGACGGACATATTTCACGTGCGTAGCTTATCCGTGCGCCGTGCAACGCTGTACATAGTACGTGGATCATATTCGTGTGCTCCAGTGGAAACGTTGTCGTGGTGGCTCTGAGGTTTAAGACGCCCTCTTCTCATGCATGAGGATGCGGGTTCGAAACCTACCAACGGCAAGTACCAATGTGACTTTTTCCGAGTTATATGTATCACTTTCTAAGATTATTTAGACGGCACTGACAAACGGTGAAGGAAAATATCGTAAGGAAACCTGGGCTTATAATTTCTAATTATAAGTTTGTAATTGCCAACCCGCATTCAGCAAGCATGGTGATTAATGCTTAAACCTTCTCCATGTGGGAAAAGGCTTTGCTCAGCAGTGGCACTTATAGGCTGTTGATCATGATGATGATGATGATGATGATCTAAATGATACAGTTGAAAATCTAATAAATTTTGATAGAAAATAAGTTTTATCTGCTGCCCACTGTACTATATATTAGTTAGTTCTTGTGACACCGAGATGTAAAGAGAAATAATTGTGACAAATATTCCATTCTATTTGGTAACAACTTCATGGGAATAGTGAAGTATCGGGGTACGGCAATGTAATGTCAAGCTACCACAGGATAATGGAAAATACTCCTGAGATTTACACTACACGCTATTTTTATCTACATGTAAGACCTTTAGTAGTTGCTTTTAAAGGTGATTTTCGTTTGACAAGTTTCGAGTAAATTTGTAAAAAAGGTGTTTTTACATTGTCGCAAGCTAACATTATGTCAATGTTTCGTGAATGTATTTCATCATTCATCATTCATCATCAACAGCTTGTTCTTGACTACTGCTGGACATAGACCTCTCCTTTAGCTCGATCTTCAGCTCTACGCATCCAACCACTACCTACCGTCACTCCACCTAGCTGATGACTGTTACAAACACATATTTAAACATTTAACCAAGACCCGTAACAACAGTTCACCAAATACAAAACCCATCACAATGTATTTTTCTGTTAACAAATCTACACCATTTTAGCTATCAAACCCATCCCTTATTGAACGGTACAATTTTTCTTCTCACTTCTTTACGTTCAAGGGTATCAGGTATACCATAACGACATACCGCTTATGTAGGTACACACATAAACCTCTACATAACCTGTTAATCTTGGTCTCGCTTTCTATGACCTATCCCCTCATTCAACGATCAGCTTGTATTGGTTTCTCTATATGTGTATCTCTGTATATCATACCAACTCATTTCCCTATGGAGTGATATATTTATTTCAATGCGGTAAACGATTGTAACTCGGTTCAACTCGGTTAGGTTCGGCTTACGTCACACCACGTATATTTTTTATTTTCTGTCCTCTGACGTCATTATTTGTAAACTTTTTTCTCCCGAAATTGAAATGTTAAGCCTAAAGTCTTGATTTCAATTTCCATGTCAAACAAAAACTTATTTCCCAAAGCCAACCAAAAAAAGTTTAATTTGAGTGTCTATTTTTAGTTCAGTATTTATAAGGAAAAGTCTAAAGACTTGGTTTGTGGTTAAATAATAGTGTCACGGCTTTTGAACTACAAAGGAGTAGATGAAGCCAAGGATACACTAAGGGGATTTCACGGTTGGCGCGGTGGCTGGGCAACTGGCTGCCGCGCAACGTGTCGCGGGTTCGATTCCACGGAACAACTCTTTGTGTGATCCACAGATTGTTGTTAAGGGTCTGGGTGTCATGTGTATGTCGTATTGTATGTTTGTAAACGCACCCACGACACAGGAGAAAATACTAGTGTGGGGCAATGTTGTTTTCTAAAAAAAATAAGGGACAAATGACCTGCGACGCGTGTGGTCAGCGACGTTGGGTGAGGTAGCGCGACGTTGCCTGACTTAGGTCGACATGTCTAATAACATTAACGTCGCTGTGGACATAAGACGCGCGTTGTGGTCGTAAAATATGTCAAGCGAAATCGGCTGTCTTCGCTCGACCTGTCGCCGATACATGTCTTGGTATATTTGTCCCCTAGTGTATGCTTAGCTTGAAAGTTAACTTCTTTTTTACGTTTTTTTAACAGTTTTGACGACAGGAGATAACTATTAATTAAAGGTCGCCGTTACTGAAATCGGTAAGAAGGATTTATATATAACCACTTATACCTCTAGTAGACTGCCTCGGCCGAGTGGTCGCAAGTGCGACTGCCGGGCAAGGGTCTCGGGTTCGATTCCCGGTTCGTGCAAAGTATTACTGGGTTTAAAAAAAACTCAGTAGTAGCACGGAGTCTGGAAATGTGCCCGGTATATGGCAATAGGCTCACCCCTTATTACAATTATAACATAAATAGTGAAAAGTGAGTGTTACTTTTGTATGCACCTCTGCCTACCCCTTCGGGGATAAAAGACGTGATGTTATATGTTTTATTGAATCCCATGTAAAAAGGGGCTAGTCTGTCTAGTTCGTGTTTGTTACCTTTAAGAATGACAATATAATTTGCAAACGAAAAATAACATCATTATATTTATATCACGAATAAGCGTTTCACAAAATTCGATGCAATCATAATCAGTTTACAGGTTACCTATCTATATAATTACACACAATAAAATATTTATGTCCACTTTTTAACAAGTAGGTACAACTAGTAGGCAACTACAGCACTTATTTTCCTTTTTATGACAGTAGAGCGTAAAATTAAGTTGCCTCGACATAGCATTACCGTTAACGAGAACCTTTACGACCCTACCTGGGAATTTCGGATACTTTACGAGAAGAAATAGTTCTTACACGATCAATTTTATACTATAGTCTAAGTATTTACACTGTCATCAATTCATTTTTGTGATAAGATTACGAATTTTTGGACAATAATAATTCTAAATAAATTATTATGTTTTCGGCTTACTCACGTAATTATTTGACGAGGAACTCGACTAGTTTCAAGCCATGCTAGAGGCTCATGTTCATGAGCAGCATTTCGCAACCCGCGACGCGGCGACTGTCGCGCTGCTACTGGCTACTCGAGTCTGCGAGTCTACAATTCCATAAACAACTATTATCAATTCATGTAATAGTCAGAAAGTAAATGTAAACATAAGTAAAGCTTACCCGTTCCACCCCTTCATAACACATGCACGACATACATAAAACCAGTCGTCAAGTCATCAGTCGTACCGGTAGCTGAACTCTAACTCTTAATTAACTCGTCGAGTACCGGTTTTGTAGACACAATTATAGAACAATAGGTTGCGGTCACCGGTGACCGCTTGGTATTTGACAGTTTAAGAGTCCCCAATTCAAAACTCGATTCGAAAGCACTTACTTTGCGTACTGAAACCTGCTTTACATTTCTTTAGGATTGGCCCATATCCACAATATACTTATATCCTTACATACACGTGCGAAATGTACGTATGTATACGTACGTATATATGTACGGTACGTAGTGGAAGGAATTGGCTTCTTTTGGATTGGATGTGAAAATTTTATTTGACGAAGTCCTTGAAATCGAATGTTTAATTTGGTTAAAGAAAAATATATTATATGTACAAATATTTTACTGGGGACACGTTCAGGTTGGTTTATTTCATCATCTTGGGTGGATAAGATAATGTAACATGACGAGTTTTGTCTTGTAAATAGGTAGCTAGAAGTAATCTTATTCCTGTTGAGTTTGAAACGATTGTTATATGAATATAATTTAAATCTGATAGGACTTATAACAAGATGCTTGTAATAAGACTTATTAAACAAGGCATAACCTCATAGACACTATAATTCCCAATTTTCACACATAGGTATTGAGAATTCCCAAAATCAAAAAAGCCAATACATTGCCCCACCCGGGAGTTAAACGCGATACCTACTACTCTTCGACCAAACGTACCAGTATTAATAAGAAGTAGTTAATAATTAAACATTTCATAGCGTGTACATGTAGTTAGCAGACAAGTGCGTATTAATTATGCAAGCGTAAGACGGCCGTATGTATAATAGTGCGTCATTATACATTAATAATTAATAGTAGCAATGTAATAATACATTCAATCGTGTCGAATTTTATAAAATAAAATACATGTTGCTATAATTATTTCCATTTTGATACATATGAAGTCCAATTCATCCACGGTTAGTGCGGTGGGCTCTGGGTGTCATGTGTATGTGAACTTGTATGTTTGTAAAAGCAATCACGATACAGGAGATAAACCTGGAGTGGGGCAACGTTTAAAAAAAACCGCAAGTGAGCTTACTGGAGGCCCAATTACCCCCCTCCCCTTCCTGAATATCGCTAGTCCCTGAATCCCCAACAATCATCAATTGGTAACGTACTTGTTCCGGGTATCCATGAGCGACGCTGATTGCTCACCATCAGGAGATCCGTCTGCTATAACAAAAAAAATTCGCAGTTCGCATAAGATCGAACAGTAGCGTTATTTGGTAAACCTTTTGAATTTTGATCCAGTGATAGTCCAAGACAGTTTGTCATCCTTACATAAGAGAGTTTGTAATCTCTACGGCAGGCTGGCGCGTTCAAAAATATTTTTTTTAATTTATTTATTCATATTGCACAATGTATATATAATACAGGGGTGAGCCTATTGCCATTTCCGAGCACAATTCCAGACTCCGTGCTACAACTGACATTTTTTTAAAAACCCAGTAAAATTTTGCCCGACCCAGGAATCGAACCCGCCCAGTAGTCGCACTGGCAATCACTCGAGCTAACGAGGCAGTTATATACCTAGTTCATACTTGAGTCGAAATATGCGGGTGACACAATGCCACATAGTATAATATAGATATACTATTAATATAGTGCCCGAACAATACTCAAGCTATTGTATGACAGAATTCTGCGGGCGCTGTGCGATACGAAATGAAGAGATGAGATGAGAAACCTTGCTATTTTAGAAGTTGTAATTCTTACCAGTTTTATAAATACAAAAGTGAGTTTGTTTGTCATGTTTGCGGCACAACAGAACGTATCTATAATAACTATCGTGAGACATACTAAATTAACTAAAAAAAAATACAGCCGAATTGAGAACCTCCTCCTTTTTGGGAAGTCGGTTAAAAATCGCGAGTTAATCACGTGAATGTATTGAGAAGCTATATTAGTTTCTGTAGTAGTAGTGGTAGTCAGTTAGCTGCGCAACATCGCCGCGTCCGCGCAAGCTGCTCATGAGGAAGAACCCCTCTGTGGTTCGAAACTACCTCTAGTAGAACTTTTCTCAGTATCTTCACGTGAGTAACCCGCGATTTTTAGTTAATTTCGAACGTATTTAAGTATTTATATCTGACCAAATACTGAAATTCCATACCAATAACTAATTAAACGTGCAATGATTTGAAATATCGAGAACTTTAATTAATTTCCCTAAATCTCGAATCCGTACAAAGCATATTTCCCCTATTAAACTACTGTAGGAATTATACAGAATACCTAGTATTTACAAATGAATTCTGAATATTGAAAATACCATTAAATACCCAGTTATTTCAGTGAAACCTTCCAGTCGTAATTTCTCGTGTAACAGATTTCATACATACATACTTAACATCACGCCTCCCCGAAAGGGTAGGCAGAGGTGCACATTACGGCACTTAATGCCACTGTAATGTAACACCTACTTTTCACTATTTATGTTATGAGTCCCATGTAATAGGGGGTGAGCCTATTGCCATATACCGTGCACAGTTCCAGACTCCGTGCTACCACTGAGAAAAACCCAGTAATACTTTGCCCGACCCGGGAATCGAACCCGAGACCCCTTGTCCGGCAGTCGCACTTGCGACCACTCGGCCAACGAGGCAGTCTTATAAATATGCATACAAATATCAACCTTATACAAATAGTAATAGGAGCAAAATTGAAACAATACTCCCTAAACCTTACCCGTAACTGAGAAAGCAGGTGTTCAATAAGTCGAGCGTCGAACATAGTGTTTACTATCGATTCACTTTCCGACCTCACTTTCACCACTATATTTATCGATATCGAGCATAAATTACTAGAAAAACCCAGCCACGTTGACATAACCAGCTTTATTAACTTTTTAAATTACCTTTAAGTTTCTGACATCACTTTTTTCTTATTATTTTATAAGTTAGTAGGGGTCTATGGTCGCGTATAACTTAGTTATAGGTAGAAATACTACCTGGCATTTTTTAGATTAGTTTTGCTGCTCGAACAGAATTCTGGCAATTTTTAAAAACAGTTCCAGATTATCTGAGGCCATTTGGTCTCTAGACCAAACTGGTCTTACGATTGATAACTAATAACGCATGATGGCCCTTATTAGCGAATCCTTATCCAGCGTGCTTGCATGTGTATAAATATGATGGAATATAAAGAAATAGAGATGGCAATGTCAATGATAAATTAAAAGTCCCCTAAACTGAAGAGTATTTATAATAGGAAAAGCCCGCCACAACCTCCCAAAACCGTTGCAACTCCTATAAGCCAGGATCTACAGTAGATACAACCATGAAAACACCGGAACACTGAAGTCTGTAACCGAAGAGCAGCAGTCACAAGTCTTTTCAAGACTTGTGACTGCTGATGAAGCGAAAGAGGTATGTAAGAATCGTAGCAATTGGTTTTCCATAGTCTCTGCCTACACCCATGGGAAACAGGCGTGAGATTATATATTTATATAGGTATGTAGAGGTGGCTCTCTGTGGCTCACAAAGGTGTTAGTTTATGTGTATACTGTTTTGTATATATGAATTAACAAATTAGCTTTTGTGCGCACTTCTTTTAATAAGAACTTCTTTAAAAAATATCAATAAACATTACTTGAAACTATCAATGATAGTGTAATAAAATGGTCATATAGAACATCCATTTATAATTTACAACCACTAACTTTTAACTTACAGTTTATAGCTTACAGGAAAATAGGTCAACTCAGTAGTAATAACTTTCAAATACGTTCAAATAACGTGGAAATATGTTTCTGTTTTGTTTCAGACAGCTGTCATGTCAATCAAAACTGATTTTATGGACTGTTAGTCAAGCTATACCCGTTTGGTATTTATTTTAAACTTTTTTATATTGTTTTATTTCCCAAAATTGTGAACTGCTTACTGACCTATATGAAGTTTGAAATGAGACTACTAGGTACCAAAGCCGTTGAAAAAAAAACGGACATAATGTCACTTAGAAATGATTGAAGCACCAAAATGTCAGTGGTTTTTTATGTGTGCGTGTGTAATGGGTTAACGCGTTACCGGACTTAAGAAAATGACAGATGTTCCTGCGTGTCACTGTATAGTAGTCGGGCGCCACAGTCGTTGTTTCAAGAGACCATGTCCGCCTTTTTTTAACGTCCTTACTAGGCCCTAAGTCCTAGTCACAGTTCTCAGATAGAGTAATAAAAATATGATTGAACTTTAAAAGGTTAGTTTTCTTCGTTCTTATTATTAGTTCTTTAGTAGTTCGACTATCTAGCCTATTGAAAAGAAAAACTACCTTTATAGTCCAACAATATTATTAACGTTAATATTCAAATAACATAACATAACAACATGCCTTTTATCCCCAAAAGAGTAGGCAGAGGTGCACATTACGGCACTAAATGGCACAGTACAATGTAACACCCATTTTTCACTATTTATGTTATGAGTCCCATGTAATAGGGGGTGAGCCTATTGTCATATACCGGGCACGTTTCCAGACTCCATGCTACTACTGAGATTTTTTTTTATACTCAGTATGTAATAATCTGACCGACCCAGGAATCGAACCCGAGACCCCTTGCCCGGCAGTCGGACTTGTCTTTATTATTATAATATAACACTTATTATCTAAGTTAACATTATTTAACAGGTAAATATATTTAGCATTTCCACCCACACTTAAACAAAATAACATAACACGATGTTATTATTATATGATGTTTATGTTGTTATAACAAAGTTGTTCAATAAACTGTTGTTGTATTTAGTTGGTAATTGAGGAGGGAGTAGGGAGGTTCGTTACCCTCTGGCCTCTTGGAAATTTTGCGATTATAATTACTTTGGAGAGGGTCAACAAACACCGCAATTTATATAAAGGTCATGATAATTTGCAACACAATATCAATAAACATAATTATTGGCCTTAAAAGGGATTGTTACAATTTTAATTTCATGATTATAATAAAAATGGACTGGTTATTTGCAAGTCGGTTTTTTATGAAGTGAACTCACTGTTGCAGGAATAATTTTATGTCAGTAGTCGTCTCTGTAGGCTTATAAGATTACGAATTTAATTTAAAAAAAAGGGTTAGTAATTATAAAAAGCTATTTTTTAATAATAACTTTTATGTTTCTATATTATATTATCGTCGTGGCCCGGAGGTTTAAGACGCCCACTTCTCATGCATGAGGGTGCGGGTTCGAAACCTACCAACGGCAAGTACCAATGTGACTTTTTCCGAGTTATATGTACTTTCTAAGATTATTTAGACAACACTGACAAACGGTGAAGGAAAAACATCGTGAGGAAACCTGGACTTATAATTTCTAATTATAAGTTTGAAATCGCCAACCCGCATTCAGCAAGCGTGGTGATTAACGCTCTAACCTTCTCCGTGTGAGAAGAAGCTTTGCTCAGCAGTGTTCATTTATAGGCTGTTGATGATGATGTTTCTATAATAACTATCGTGCGACATACTGAATTTTTTTTATAAGCCGGTAAACGAGCAAACGGATCACCTGATGGTAAGCAATCGGCGTCGCCCATGGACACCTGGAACACCAGAGGCGTTTCAAGTGCGTTACCGGCCTTTCGGGGATTTGGAGTTTGAGGATCGTTGGGGATTCAGGAATTGGGGAGATTGGGGAAGGGGAGACTTACTCACAGCAAGCGTTGCTTCACGTCGGTTTTCTGTGAGGCCGTGGTATCACTCCGCTCGAGCCGGCCCATTCGTGCCGAAGCATGGCTCTCCCACACTTAAAATTGAATTAACTGTTTATGGTAATTTTAAAATGTAAATATTTTGGTTCTCAGTTATATTCTAATCATACTTTTATTTAGTTTGCACATCTTTAAGTAGCACAATTATTGTAATATAATATTTAAATTTATACGGCAGTATAATATTTAGTTAAATCGAATTATTAAATATCATACACAATTTAAAAAAAAAACATTCTTCCCCTCTTCAGTCGGACATCTAATTAAAACTGATTTCACTTGGTATAAAACCCTTTACTCATTTCTCAGAATAAAAACTAGTTCGCCTTTTTTTATTAGGTCAACCCTGCCATAGCCTTCCAAAACCGCTTCTACTCCTGTAAGCCAGGATCTACAGTAACTACTCCACACATAAGGAAAAATGTCTTCTAATATCCAAAATCAGATTCTTTCATTGAATTAAAACCGCTAATGGAATGTGGACACACCATTTTTTCTCCACTCACCTGACCCCAAAGTAATAGTATCTTTATCTCTGTATATTAAGGTTCAATGTTGAATATCAATCAGCAGTAACCCTAAACGGATGAGCAGCGCGACCATAATTAAAGGCTGACCGGGTCATCACTGATAAGATACTATCAGAACTATTCTCCCAAAGTGGGTAAAAAATGGGCCTCAAAGGAGATGGTATGTTTGTATCTTTAAATTCTTTACGGGGTTAGGTATTAAATGCTATAATAAAATACCAAATAGCATACTAGATCTCAATGAAAGTAAATTTAAAACATATATTAAGCGCGAATTATGTAATCAAGCTTACTACACACTGACATATTATCTTGAAGATAAGAATGCTTGGCAGCATGTTGGTTCGGCTCCACTGGACAATACTCAAATGTAGTCAGTAGTTAAATTCCAATAGTAGGTAATATAATACATAATTTAATACTTTAATTCTAATGTAGACAATCTAGTTTCCATATGGCATCGAGCATTTCTTTCTTTATTGAAACAAAGAGTTTCCTTTTTCTTGTATAGAAGCACTATTTCTATGGATTGTCAGTATGCATATGTGAGCACCATGTTAGACTTAAGATTTTTTTATTTTTTTTATTTTAGTAAGTTATTAGTATAATGCGTCAAGCGTGTCTTTGCATTGTTCTTACATATGCGTACAGTATTGAAATATGTATCAGAGACATTGTAGAACATACTTTTTTAAAAGAGTAACGAATGGAGTTTCTTGCTCGTTCTTCTCCATTCGAATCTACGTTTTGGAATGAGCGCCTAGCTTCACCTAATTTCACTGACGGACTGACTGACAGACTATTATTTATTTTGTATTTGTTGACGTTTCAAAAGTACCAAACTATGGTTTAATTGAAATAAATGCTTTGACTTTGACTTTGACTTTGCACCCGCTTAGTTATACGTATCTACAGACTATGTTTATGAAGCCATTTACCCTCCCCACAGGCATAGTACCTAAGAGCTGACCGAGGAGCCACACATGTCATTTGGCAGAGACTCTGTGGTCGCAAATGCGACTGCCAGGCAAGGGGTCTCGGGTTCGATTTACGGGTCGGGCAAACTATTACTGGGATTTAAAAAAAATCTCAATAGTAGCACAGAGTCTGGAATTGTGCCCAATATAGGGCAATAGGGTCACCCCGTATTACATGGGATTCATAACATAAATAGTGAAAAGTGGGTGTTACATTGTACAGTGGCATTAAGTGCCTTAATGTGCGCATCTGCCTACACTTTCAGCGATAAAAGGCTTGATGTTATGTGTTGTTCGCTCTCTGATAAATCAGAACTTCTTAAGCTGTGATCAGCAACCTACCCAGCATGGAGATTAGGGCATTATATCCGATATAGGCTATAGTTTAGCTAGGAGTACTGTCACATTTTGTTGAAAATTATTAAAAGTTATAAGGGCCTTCTCTTAAGTAAGAAGGGCCAAATTGAAAAGTACACTTAACCGACGAACAATAATGAAAAGATTGATGACTGTTATGGGAGCGAAAGTTATATGTAAGAATCGTAGCAATTGGCGTTCCATAGTCTCTGCCTTCCCCATGGGAGACAGGCGTAAGACTATATATGTATGTGTATAATTATAAAGACTCGGTAATTTTTCATACTCTTATGGCGTTCTACATAAGTAAATATTACCCATTACTCTAAGGTGCACTAGTAAGTAGTAAACCAATGAAACAGGACCGATATTTATGAGAATTTCTTTCCATAATTCAAGGTGAGGCGTATAAATAAACAGTGAAGCGTGATCTGTGGCGGTCGATAACAAATTGCCAGCAATTATGTTGGCAGCGAGGTTAAAATGCGGTGCTCCTGTAGTATCGCCGAGATCCGACACTAATTGAAGCTGTGTAATCTATTGTTAGACAGGAGGTCACAATTTTCTCTGACAACGGAACTGTGGTGTACCTGGAAATTATGTTCACGAAATTGTTTGGGATATTAGATGTAAGATTATAATAATTACCTTTGCGGGATAGGTGTACCTATATTGTTTTATGGCATAAGCCGGTAAACGAGCAGACGGTGATCCGTCTGCTAGGTGATCCTAATGGTAAGCAAAGGTGCCGCCCATGGACACCTGAAACACCAAGGCGTTACAAGTGCGTTAACGGCCTTTTAAAAATCGAGAATTTGAGGATTGTGGAGAATTCGGGGATTGGGGCGACTGGGGAGGGTAAATGGACCTCAGGTAACCTCACTCACACGACGAAACACAACGCAAGCATTGTTTCAAGTCGATTTTCTGAGAGGCCGCGGTATCAGCCGGTCGGACCGGCCTATTCGTGCCGAAGCTATCCACTCAACACATTGAGTTTATCCTACTAATGTTTTAAATTCGATATTTTGTATGTTCGTTTGTTTGTTGCCACTTCACCTCAAAACTGTTAAAGGGATCAAGATCAAATAAAGAACAGGCGTAGATTATAGTCTGGAATAACACAGGCCACTTTTTTCCACGGGAACGCAGGCGAAGTCGCTGGCAGAAGCTAGTTACAATATAATTTTTATTGAACTTTTGTTTGTTATAAAAGCAATTTTAATTTCGAAATACAATTCTTTATCATAAAACAATAATACATGCCACTCTAATCGATCACTAAATAATAAATATAATTAAAGACATATATAACATCACACCTTTTACCCCCGAAGGGGTAAGCAGAGGTGCACATTACGGCACATTAATGCTACTGCACAATGTTACACCCACTTTTCACTATTTATCAGTCCCATGTAATAGGTGGTGAGCCTATTGCCATATACCGGGCACAATTCTAGCCTCCATGCTACTCCTAGGATTTTTAAAAACCGAAGTTATATTTTTTTTGTATGGAATTTGCGAGTACTTAATACTTTGCCCGATCCGGGAATCGAACTCGAGACCCCTTGCATGGCAGTCGCACTTACGATCACTTGGCCAACGAGGCAAGAGAAAAAGAAGAGAGGACAAAGGAATAATAAAAATCTTCACTTCACTGTTCACTGTATATTTTGCCATGTACTGATTCATGAATCAATAGTACGTATAGATGACGGCGCATGTCTAAGGTTTCTTTCCGATTTATACTGATCTACCTATCAACTGCTAATCATAAGTCGACTAGAAATAGAGAACCTTCAATCACAGCTTGCCATAATTATATGTAACTGGTTTATTATTCCAATAGTAATATACATAGTACAGTTACTTACGTTGGTACCTTCACTATTGCAGAACAATTATACGTATTATTCAGATGTATGAATGTGATGAAAGTTACAAAGTAAAGAAATCGCAAAAGTAGGGCGAAATAAGCCTCTTTTTCTAAAGGAGACCCATTAGTCCAACAGTACACTAATAGGTTGTTGATAATGATGATGATTAGCAAAGCAAAATAAACTCTATTACCTTTTATTTCGGCAGATAACTACGATTACAGTAGGTAGTGAATATGCTTAGCCTCCATCGTTCAAGAAACCATGCCCTGCACTTTCACACAAAACTCCCCAAAATCTTCCGTATTTATGGACTTCATCCTAATCCCACAGAAAAATACAAGCTTAACGTTAATCATAAAGAGACAAGAAGTCATCAAAAACAATACCCATAATTAAATTCTTAATTTTAATAACACAATGATCCTTGATTAACAAAATGTTTGAGGATACAACATGTTTTCAACAAAACCGCAGTCCGCAAGAAAATGAAACTCAGTATCTTCTTGAGAACGTACTCGTATTTTAATTTTATTTCGAGAGCATTCTCAAAGTCTTTTGTAACTTTGAAAGAAGTAAAAGAGTTGGTACGTGCCTTCATTTTCACATCACGTAGCTTAACTTGTGTTCGTCTATAGTTAGCATTTAATATTCATGTTTACATTATAACTTTCAAGAGACATACTTAATGAATTATTATGTTTTTGACACACTCACGTAACTGTTCGACGAGGAACTCGACTAGTTTCAAGCCATGCTAGAGGCTCATATTCATAAGCAGCATTCCGCGACACACGACGCTACGACTGTCGCATGGCTTTAGCATGGCCTGAACTAGCTAACTAGAACTAACTAGTTGAGTTAATTTAAGATCCATTACAAGTTTTGTACAAAAAAGTTGTTACAATAAATGTGATGAGTGAATATACGAGTTAAGTAACTAATTATGTTATAGAAGTCTTAGGCTGTTCTGTAGTTGAATAAGTGTTGAGTTTATAAATATAAGTTATGTACCATTTTAGAAACATTACGGTTAAATTAATTTCAATAAAATAACAAATATTATAAACTTCAATACAATATGTGCAATACTCCGATCGAATGACAAAATAGTTCCAACAACTCCACATAATGGAAATCAGAAAATTCAATTATTATTACTTTCTGTGTATATCATTATATTCCCGGTATTGTAGAAATTAATTGAAATTTCATAGGAACAATATAATGACATTTGTTTTCAAATGTCATTTTATACAATAGTTGTCGCATACATTGTTAAACATAAAATTATAAAAGTAAAAACCAACCTCAACCACGACACAATCAAATTCCCAGAACAACAAGTTTTGTTCCAAATAAACTACAATTTGAAGAAAAAAAAACAGAAATCTAACAATCAATGATATAATCCATTTACTACACGTCCCTTTCACTGAAAAATATGTTTTTTAATAGGATAAGCCCACCGCAACCTCCCAAAACTGCTGCAACAACTTTAAGGATCTCCAGTAGATATAGCCATGAAAACACCGGAACACTGACGTCCAGAACGTCTCAGTGACATGAATGTCAGGGACTGTCTAGGATCCCGAAACGAAATAAATCAGAAGATATTATTGGAAGAGAAGAAAAACCGATGGGTTTCCACTTCTCTCGGTGAATTACTGCAGGAGACAGCGTGACTAAGCCTAAAGCACAATAGATTACTCCCCTCCCCTATCTCCCCAATCCCCGAATCCCCAACAATCCTCAAATTCCTAATCTCCAAAAGGCCGGTAACTCACTTGTAACACCTCTGGTGTTTCGGGTGTCCATGAATGGCGCCGATTTCTTACCATCAGGTGTCCGTCTAGTCGTTTACCGTATTATCACATAAAAAAGAGACTGCACAATTAGAAGAAGCCCAGTCGCCAAGCATGGACTGAAAAATATGTTACCTAAACGATGCACCTTTGCCTACTCCCAACAATAAATTACTATCACTACGTATACAATGAAAATGGTCGTTATATAGAACAATGCCTACATTAAATGAGCATGAGGTTTATGAGTAACATACGTATCAGTTCGTTAACATCAGCTGCTGAAAATGGCCGCGCTAATTGATCATCACGATTAATGATTGGCAGGTTATTATGCTATCGTATGGCTCTGCAATTGTCGATGATCTCAGCGGATTATTATGATATCGTAATTGTATTTAATGTTACTATTATACAATTTTAATTATGGTAACGCTTCCAAAAACACATTAGACCAGTAATCCAGTTCCCTCAAACATTGAGATAAGGTACATATTACTAAAGAATCTTTAAAGCTGTGATCTCTGATCTACATACATAACATCACGCCTTTTATCCCCGAAGGGGTAGGCAGAGGTGCACATTCTACCACAGTACAATGTAACACCCACTTTTCACTAGTTGTTATGAGTCCCATGTAATAGGGGGTGAGCCTATTGCCATATACCGGGCACATTTCCAGACTCCGTGCTACTACTGAGAATTTTAAAAAACCCAGTAATACTTTGCCCGACCCGGGAATCGAACCCGAGACCCCTTGCCCGGCAGTCGTACTTGCGACTACTCGGTCAACGAGGCAGTAATCTCTGATCTTTTATGAAAAATTGAACTTTTCCATCACCCGTTTACTGAAATTATTATATAAACAATGCAACGAGGCTTAAGTTAATGTGGACATAGAACAAACAATCGTTATTTTTATTAAAACAAAAAGACATATAATAGCTTTAAATTACATTTGTTAGATTAACCACAATACTCTTTTAACCGAAAACTCAACTTGATTCAAACCGCAAAATTGTCACACGTGTCTTAATCTAAACCGCATTAACACTAAAATATACGCATACTTAAAGAGACAGTTCCATTGTCTACCTTACTCACTTTACCTTACATAGATACACAACAAAAACAATGGTTACACAATAATAATAGGGAAACACGAGTATCAAAATAATTTATTACATTTCCCCTGCCGGCCATACATTACAACATTCGAACCGGGTATGCAACAAAAAGCGTTGTGACTAGAAAAAAAAACAAATAGTATCGAATTTTCTAAAAGAAAATTTATTTTAGTATTTTTTTCACTTAGATTATAATGGAATACCCACTTCTTTAGTACTTACTTACTTTAGTTGTAAAGTAAGTGCCGAGTCACAGATTTAGCAATATATTTAGGCAACCTTGGGGGCTCCAAAGCGGGTCTATTATAAAGGACTCGATGTCCCTACAGGTGATGATGGTGGCCACCGGGGTGGTTCTAGGGAGGTAGGAATCCCACAATCCCTAGTCTTTATTCTCCAAAAAAGCGCCCTTTGAAGGTTTCCCCTCGTTATCAAAAAAAAAATATCCTATAGTAAGTATATCGGAATATGTGCCTTATCTAATTTTCCAATGATTCCTAATACAGTTACCCTGAATTCATAAAAACGTTAGACAACTCGGGGATCGCAACATCGACCTCATATAACAATTTCAGTAAAATAGAGAATTCAAAAACTTAATAAATAAAATCATTCATAACATCCACGAAATGTGTTAAAATAGAAATATAGTTTGGCTCAGTGAACTTTAATATTCCCAGTCGTTAACGTACTCTTTTCCTCCCAAAAAACAAAACAATCCATGTGTATTCGAATAAAACATGGATATTAATGTCACAATATTCCGCAACACAATAGACCCAACGTGACAAAAAATATCCGAGTTCAAATCCCAATTCAGGACCCACCTGTAATTGACCAGTCTACTACCATACAAAAGTACTCCTTAAAGTGGAAGATTTCCAACAAAAGAGACCAATTTCCAAATACAAATTGTGTTGGTATTAATTTTTTTCTCGTAAAAAGATCCTTACTTCTTATTTGTCAAAAGAACCTTTCCAGTTAACCACGGTAGGCTTTCACCGGGTCACCGGACAATGCCTTCTTGTCAGGTAAGTACGTACTCGAATCTGGGACCCTACGGAGACCCGTGCTGCCTACGTGTACCTGTATTGTAGCTCAAGACCTATTGTTAGGAGTTACAGCCTAGAGCCTAGTAACAAGATGGAACATACTATAAAAAAAAAATAAAATATTTTTAAACGATAAATATTGCTTAACATAATATATCTTAAAACTACATAATAAAATATTTACTTACACCTCCAAACAAATTCCACAAAAAGTTCCACTCAATTGAAAAATAAAACAGACAAGTTCAATTCCGTGTCGGTACACCGTCCACCGTCCGCGAAAGGAAACTCGACAAAATATGATTCAGACAAATATTTGTTGAACCGGTCGAACAAATACTGAAGTCACAGAAGCACAATAGATAAGAACTTGAACAGACCGTACTCGAAAATACCGGGGACTCGGCGCGTAGCCGTAGACGTCCGTAGCCGACCGTAGCCGTAGACCCACTGCTACGCCGCGTAGGCCGCTACGAGTTGCCTGAGTGCTACCAAGTAGGTAAATACAGAAGGCTCGTTAACAATATCTGATAAGAAACTTATACTGACTTTATTATATGGCAACTGCAATACAAGGACGGACAATTATATTATTCTAACTTAATTATTGATGGTTAAGATTACGTTGCTACTTACTAAGCTTGCAGTTGTTAGTTTTAATCGATTTAATCAAGTAATACTGAAGGTACTCAGAATACTTTTCTTACAATGAGATTCACTTAGTTAATGTATTTTTCATCAGAAAGAATCATCACCAGCATAAATTATATAATGGTGCACTCACTGTTCACTAGTTACATTATAAGTTCTAAGTTATTAGAGATGAGCCTAATGCCGTTCTTCGGGCATAGTTTCAAGCTCCATACATTCCTTTTTTTCGTTAACAGCCTTATAGTACTTCTCCTGAATCAGGAATCAAACCCCTTAACTAAGTAGATGCGATAACTTGAACAACATCACAATCAAATAAATAACTATTATTTCACATGACTGCCTGGTTGGCCGAGTGGTCGCAAGTGTGACCACCGGGGTCTCGGGTTCAATTCCCGAGTCGGGCAAAGTATTACTGGTTTTTTAAAAATTCTCAGAAGTCGTACGGAGTCTGGAATTGTGTCGGGTATATGGCAATAGGCTCATCCCTTATTACATGGGATTCATAAAATAAATAGTACCTCTGCCTACCTCTTCGGAAATAAAAGGCGTGATGTTATGTATTTCACAAAAGTACTTTAATTATTATATTATGAACAATTTTTTCAACCCAATTAATCTCAACTTAGTGTTTCAACACCGATGGCTCTCCAATAACAATATTGTGTTTCAATTTTGATTAATTCCAGCCATTTAAGATGAGAGCAATTAATTTTGTGACTCCCAACTATTTGTTGAATATTGAAACAATTTGAATTGAAGATTCAATTAATCTGGACTGATGGAATTAGCATATTATTGTTCTCAGGTCATTAATATTGCTGCGTTCTTATTGTAATGGAAAATGAGTTCGTCATAACGCATTTGATTAAGTTATTCCATATTTCTATGAACAAAATATACAAATTATTTATTTAATAAAAAAAATGTTTTAGTCAAGTTGCTTTTAGTGGATATACTGAGAAAAGCTCTACTAGTTTCGAGCCACTAAGGGGCTCTTAGACAAGAGCAGTGTGAGCAATCGCGGCGATGTCGCGCAGCCTACTGACATCGCCTTAGTTAATTTAGTATGTCTCACGACAGTTATTATAAAAACATCGCGTTTAGTATTCATTATCGATTATATTATTATTATGATTACATTTTTCATTCAAAAACATAATTATCTTAGACTAGCTGACCCGGCAAACTTCGTACCTCATAAAATTAATTTTTCTCACCTTTTAAACCTTCCCTGGACTTCCAAGGTCATTTCAAGTTCAAAATTAGCCAGAATGGTTCAGTTATTCTCGATTTTCAGGGAGTACTAACAAACGGTAATTCATTTTTATTTACATAGATTACTTCATTTACTATTAACTAATAGGTTTTCTTCATAAAAGCTGTTATAGGATAATTTCTGTTGCTTATACTAAGACAAATATAATTTTATACTCTTATACTATTACATAAAGCGGAAGAGTTTGTTTTTTTGTTTGTTTGAACGCGCTAATCTCCGTAACTACAAGTTTGATTTGATTAATTCTTTTTGTATTGGATAGCGCATTTCAGAAACATCACGCTACGACCAATAGGAGCTGAACAGAGCGTGTGGAACCGCGCGGAAGTAGCTAGTCATTCATAATGATCACGACAAGTCTGCTATATAAAAAGTCAACCACCAGTTACGAATATCCGAAAACGATATAGGAATGCAATGAGTCAACATAGCAACATACATACGTACATGTAAAGTAGAAGGTAAGTACCAATAGTTAGTACAAAATAACAGTTTTCCAACTCATTAGCGAGTGATCCGGAAAGTTTGGAGTCAGTCAGGACGAATAGTTTTAGTGTAACGTTCAGTTTGACTTTACCATCGAAACTGAAGAGAATGGAATTAGTTTTCAAGATGCAATGCCTACTGAGTTGGTATCTGGATAATTTGTTATAATTTCTAGAGTTATTTCTACATTGATTACTTTCTTGAGTTAGTTTAGTAGACTAATAAAAATATTCTAAGTAATTGGGGAATTTAGCGATATCTT
The DNA here is from genome assembly GCA_038387885.1 of Spodoptera picta. NCBI lineage: Eukaryota > Metazoa > Arthropoda > Insecta > Lepidoptera > Noctuidae > Spodoptera > Spodoptera picta. The sequence continues at coordinate 155,843 of JAZHFQ010000629.1, read as the reverse complement.
TTTACATACATATAATAATAGGCAATGGTGCATGGTATTGAACGATTGACCCAATTATACCAGCCAGTTACAATCCTAAGTAATAGAAGCCAAGCTGCTTATTTACACGTCTAGCTTCAACATTTCTACCTCATGAAATTGTAACCTCAAAAGTTAGGATGTTTTATCTAAGTGTGGAAGACGCATCACGCATGCTTCTCGCAGAAAACTGACGTGAAACAAAACTTGCGTTGTGTTTCGTCGTACGAGAGAGGTTACCGGAGGCCAAATTACCCCCTCCCGAACACAATTTGAAAAAAAAAATAACAAAATTACAAATCATATGATATTATGCATTTACTATACGTCCCTCTCACTGAACATATTGTGTTTTTAATATGACAAACCCACCACAACTTCCCAAAACCGCCGCAACTCCTGTAAACCAGGATTAGTAGTAAAGTAGATATAACCATGAAAATCCCAGAACGCTGAAGTTCGACGCGTCTCGGGGACATGAATGTCAGGGACTTGGATCCCGCAACGAAATAAATCAGAAGATATTATTAGAAGAGAAGAAAAAACAACAGTTTCCACTTCCTAATCCCCAAAAGGCCGGTAACGCACTTGTAACAACTCTGCTGTTACAGATGACCATGGGTGGAACAAATTGCTTACCATCAGGTCTGCCCGTTTACCGGCTAATTCCATAAAAAACCTAATCCGAGAGTCACAGACAGTTGTATACTTTTACTTTTAAACTCGTTCACTTTTAACACCTTTTTTATACTATGTACTTTGATTTAGTTTTTTTTTTATATTTTTTGTAATTTAATTTGATTAATGTAATTGGTGTATACCGTGTTAATCAATAAATAAACAAATAAATAAATCCTTACTAATATTATAAAGTCCGGATTAAATAATAGGGTACTTTTTATCCCGGAAAAATTGATGTTCCCGAGGGAAAACAAAAGTATTAGTATAGATGGCGCTGTGTGTATTGATATGTCACATAGGCTACTTTTGATCCTTATGTGACGCGACGGTAAAATCTAGTAATCAATAAATACGTGGCAGTGACGCATTCAATCTTCTAACGATGCGTCGAATTCAAAACAAATATTAGTTAGGGAGCACAAACATCACATTTTTACGATTTTTTAACAACGCTAGCTGACGTGGATACGTTTGCTTGTTGTTTACAAACAGAAAAAACTAAAAACATGTGAACTCACTTCGTTCCCTATTTCATACTGTTCAGTTTAGTTTTGAAACTGAAATACGAATATTATGCTAGCTTGCGAACACTCGTATATTTTACTACCTACCTATTAAAGGGTTTTTGTTTCTACTGCACAATAATTTGATGTACTTATTAAGCAATTTTTTTTTGAAGCTGTAAGTATTCGCAACCACCTCATATACGACCACTTGAACGTGGCCACGACCGCTCTGCCAAGAGCGAAACGACAGAAAAGAACATTTTTTTTAATCTTCAACGAGTTTCAATTCTTATAACATGTTCTCTTCAATATTATTTTAAAGTATTTGTATTCCTTGTCATTAATCAATTAGTTATAATAGTCATGTTTTCACACTTATTAATATAACAAATATGAAAGTTTCTTTGTTTTGATATTTGGATGTTTATCCGTTAATTACGCAGAAACGTCTGAACAGATTTTAATGGAATTTGGTATACAGGCAGGTTATGAGCCGACTTAGGTGATAGGACTTTTTATCCCGATTAAACTGTAAACAAGATTCAACGAGTTAAATGCTCCCGTGGAATAAAACAGGAATCATATTCTATGCGGACGAAGTAGCGGGTAACATGAATCTATGATTACTTTTCATTATACTGACGCGGGAGTGGCTCTTATTAAGCGGGTTTTCGCCTCATGGGAAGAAGCACGGGATGCCATCGGAATAGTTTGTGATCTTTCGAAGGCGTTCGACTGTGTTGAGCATGAGACACTATTTCTGAAGCTGGAATACTACGGCATTCGGGGGACGTCGCTAAAACTGTAAAGTTAAAGTACAGGTAAATAAAGTAAATTCACAGGGTGCTAGCATATCTATGAGTCTACTGCAGGGCTCAATACTAGATCCATTCTTATTTTTGGCATACATAAATGACTTGCCCCATTTATTTAAAATGAACCTCAGATGGTATTATTTGCTGATGACACTTCATTAGTTTTTAAAATAAATAGACGAACACATTATTATGACGACGTAAATAATGCCCTAATGAAGGTTCATAATTAGTTTACATTAAATAACTTAGTACTAAACAATAAAAAGACAAAATGTATAAGATTTGTTTTGCCAAACGTTAAAAGCAATGAATGTGACATATTCTTGAATGGTGAGAGATTGGAGTTTGTAAAAGAGACAACTTTCCTGGGAATTACTTTAGACGACAAATTGCAATGGGGTCCTCACATTACATCATTAGCGGGACGTTTGAGCTCTGCAGCTTATGCTGTCTGGAAGATCCGACAGTTAACTGACATAGGCACGGCAAGACTGGTGTACTTCAGCTACTTTCATAGCATTATGTCGTATGGCATTTTGCTGTGGGGACACGCTGCTGGCATTGAGTCTATCTTTATCTTGCAAAAGCGCGCCGTCAGAGCTATCTACAATCTAGGTCGTCGCGAATCTCTCAGAGAAAAGTTTAAGGAGATCAACATTATGACCGTTTCATGTCAATTTATCTATGAAAACATCATGTATGTTAGGAAAAACTTACAGTTATTTAGTAAAGTTTCGGACAGACACCACTATCAAACTAGACATAAGGATAGATTAAGTCAACCAACTTTGAGATTGGCGAAAGTAGGTAAGTCGTTCATGGGATTCTGTGTTAAATGTTATAACAAGATACCAGGCGACATACAACACCTAAATGAAACAAAATTTAAATCATGTATAAAAAAAACTTTATGTAGAAAAGCATATTACAAGGTTAATGATTATATAGAGGATAAAAATGCTTGGACGCAAGCTAGTCCGGCTCCACAGGATAACGAAAACGAAAAGCATTGATGTTTTAATGAAATCCAAACATGTAATTAATACAGCTATGTTGCTCATTTGTATATTGTTTAACTCGTCAAGCACCGTCATTATAGACACAATTATAAAACAATATGTTGCGGTCACCAGTGACCGCTTGGTGTTTGACAGTTTAACTTGCATAATCATTGTAAATGTGAGAGCCCTGTAATTACCTGAATATTAAATGAGAATAGTTGAATATGTTTGTGTCAGCTTGGAGTTGTCATGCTCACTCTAAGGTCTCATTTTTTTTTTTTTTTTTAAAAAACGTTGCCCCACACTAGGATTATCTCCTGTGTCGTGGGTGCGTTTACAAACATTCAAGTTCACATACACATGACACCCAGACCCGAAACAACAATTTGTGGATCACACAAAGTGTTGCTCCGTGCGGGAATCGAACCCGCGGCACATTGCACGGCAGCCGGTTGCCCAGCCACCGCACCAACCGTGCAGTCGATCATGCCAATTGGCGGTGGCACGTGCAGTGGATCGCTCGATTCCCTACAATATGGTTGAGTTGGGCGGTGCTGGTGTACGTGTCATGTTCGTGAACGGGCGCCGTCAACTGGGATTGGTCAGCTCCAGACTGTATATTTCTTTTTTTTTAATGTCCTTTAGGGTTATTTTTTTTTCGATCTCTTTGACTGTATTTTAGTGTTACATTGTTCTCGCACAACCCAAACAACAAAACTATGTAACTGGAGAATTGTGAACTTGATTGAAAAAGAGTAACCTATGGAGTTTCTTGCTCGTTCTTCTCCATAGGAATCTACACCTTGGAATGAGCAAATAGCTTCACTTGTTAATTTTCTTTATTGACGTTCAAAAGTGCCTCTATGGCCTAATTGAAATAAATGATTTTGACTTTATCTTCCATTGCACTACGGTTTAGTGGTAGCATAACATAACATCATGCCTTTTTATCCCCGAAGGGTAGGCAGAGGTGCACATCTCGGCACTTAATGCCACTGTATAACGTAACACCCACTTTTCACTTCTTATGTTATGAGTCCCATGTAATAGGGGGTGAGCCTATTGCCATATACCGGGCATATTTCCAGACTCCGTGTTACTTCTGAGATTTTTAAAAACCCAGTAATAATTTGCCCGACCCGGAATCGAACGCGACCCCTTGCCCGGCAGCCGCACTTGCGACCACTCGGCCAACGAGGCAGGTTTAGTGGTAGCACCAGCATAATAATATTTTTTTTACAAATTATAGTACGTTGCTTATACCCACCGTTCACAATGTATCACCATGTTTAACCATTATTCAATAGTTATATTTAAAATTTCATTTAAATATGAGTGTATTATAACAATAGACTCGAAGCCTTTACGCTAGGCACAATTCGTAGGTACCTACAAGCAGTTCGATATTTTGACTACAAACACATCACGCAAAGTACCTAGTGATTGATTATTACATACAATTGATTTAGGAACACGATACCTTCGGTACAAGATTGATTGTCATGTCAACGATAAATATGTATAATTTATGAGTTCAAAAACAAACTGAATATAATTAGAAATGTTCAAAATTTCTAATCAGAGTGAATAAGTTTTCAGTGGGCGTGAATTCTCAATTAAAACTAAAATAATTAAGAAACAAAAGGTACTCGAAGGAGTCCAAGAGTTAGTTTTGGTAATATTTTCCTTTGATGAAGAGACGGTGTATTTATATGAATTTAAATATTTGTATTGTGCTGCGGCTAATTTAAACCAAAAGGTACATCGCAATGCCAGTAGGTATTTCACGTGTCGTATAGAATTTCAGTGTGTCTACTATAACATAGACAAATGTAGAATAAATTTTATTTTAATGTCCCTCTGGTACGTTAATTGAAATCTTTAGACAGGTATTTTTTATTTTCTCACAAAATTAAATACTTTCGACGTAATAATTGAAATATCGTGTGACGTCACAGCGTGCCACATTTCGTAGCACGTTATGACGTAACAACCTCCCACTCCTAAACTTAGCGCCATTTTATATCTAAGTATTGCTACTTAATACGAGAAAATGAAAAATATGTGTGTAGTATTTCATTTCATTACCTAACTGACTAATTAGATTTTTAATTTTGACACCCTGGGAACTACCCTGAATTAACTGATCCCAAAATGTGTCGATACTATTTTACTACAACTAAACAAACTGCTTGTTAAACTAGTTATACAATATTTTCACAAATAACGCTTCTTTAACACAAAGACACATAAAAAATTCAGACACAAAAGATCAAAATTCCATAACACATGTGCTCTTTCCTAGCCAAAACATAGCAGTAACGTTTTCACAGATATTAGTCTGGAATAGTGTCATTTGTCACAGCTAGTGCTAGACATATTTCCAGCTAGACTTCATCTGTTTGTCTAGACTAGACCAGATCCAGACTGGATTACATGCAGAAGAATAAAGTGAAATCCGGCGAATTTAGTGGTCGACGGTTTGATGAAATGCTTTGAAGAATTGTTAGAGAAACTGTTGTTTGTTTGTGAATGTGTAATTTTGTGCAATCATGTACTGTAATTTGTGAGGACAAAAAGATATTACTTTCTTATAGAATATGGTAACAAATATTACTGTGTATTGTCTAGTGTAGGTACCTAAGTTAGATTCTAATATCACCAGCAGCGACACTTGTGGTTTTATTCAAGTTGTTGTTGCATAACTGAATCTTATTTCTTTGACTGAATGACAACCTCGTTGGCCAAGTGGTCGCGGGTTCGATTCCCGGGGCGGGCAAAATATTACTGGGTTTAAAAAAAAATCAGTAGTAGCACGAAGTCTAGAATTATGCCCAGTATATGGTAATATAATCACTGCTTGCCTCTTGCACCTACCATTTACTCTTCTCTGCATCACCCAAAGGTCAGACTGGTAGAAAATGCCTGCGGCATTAAGTCCACCTTTTTGTACATTTTGTGCATGAAGCATTTTAAATAAATAAATAAATAAATAATAGGCTCACCCCCTATTACACGGGACTCATAACATAAATAGTGAAAAGTGGGCGTTACATTATGCAGTATGTGCATTGGGCATTAAGTGCCGTAATGTGCACTTCTGCCTACCCCTTTGGGGATAAAAGGCGTGATGTTATGTTATGAATCTTATTTTGCTTTTCTTGAATTTTTGTTAAAAATACTTCTATATTTTATAAATAAGAGTAAGTCTCTTTCAGGGAATACCTAAATATGTATCTGAAATAAAACGCAAATAATGGCACACATTCATATTTCTCAGATTACGTAAGTGGCATGAGTTAGTCACATAAATCTGGCTAGGTATCATTTTGCAGACTTAGGCATTCCGAGAAGCTGAGTGCTCCTATGTAGGTAAATTTGTGTCTAAAATATCTCGTCGTTGTTTGAACAAAATACGTTTGCTTGGGTCTTCGTTTGCCTACGCTTTTTGATAACAGGCGGAACCAGTACATCGCCTATGGAAAGAGTCAACTGTGAGACGCGGTACTTACCGGAATTCTCGCCACTACCTAATTTAAGACGTGGTTTGGACTTCAGAGTCTGTCCACGGGGCGCATCGTCGCTACCCTGGATTTTTAACAGAACCAGATCTCCGGGCCCTGCGGAATATTCCGGCGCAGGATGACGTTTCTTTCCAGAGCTACGTTTCTCGCTAGCTCGGTTCTTTTCGCGGACTTCACGACCGTCAAACGGCGCGTGTAACGTACGTCGTAAGTACCTACGGAGTAAAATTCGCGACGGCGAGCTGTTCCTCCGGGCCCTCCCCCTGCATTGAAGTTGCTACGAGACTAGATGACAAACGATAACGTTCTCGGCTCGCGTCACGTCGAGGGTTCTTCCTTCGCAAAGCGGTCGGCTACATACAACAGAGGTCGCGGAGAACCTAAAAACGTCGCGGAGAACCTAACGGGTAACCGGGGCTCCGGCTCGACGTGCAGGAGAAGGAACGGGGTGGTGTTTAGTCAGTAAGAGTCTGACACTCCCTTCCGCCTCACCAAGGCGGGAGCAGTCATTCGATAATTTTCCCCAGTTAAAAAAAACATACAACAGAGAGGCGTTTGACCGTACCCTCTGGTCAACCGTTGGCGTGGTACCCTCGTCATCCATCATTACGAGCTCGGTATGGCTTTCTTGGCTCTATGCTTTCAGTAGTTGGTAAAGCGGGGCTGGCGGCAAACGAATGCCAATCCGACTCATTAAAACGCCACCTCGTCGAGTCGGGCGTACTTTTACACCAGCAGCATCGGCAGGCCGCGTAGCGCGTGCTCGTCGCTGACGTTAGTGCAGTCGCAGTAGACTTCGAGGCTTCGAGCTCATCCGCTTTTCTCGATGATCCCGTTGATCCGTTAAATCGCGCCGTGCATTTCGCGAAGTTTCCTGCGCACGGCGCATGCGTGTGTGCGTCGGCGACTTCGGTGCGCGGCGATAGCGTAGGTAATCAACGGGTTTTTGTTTCCCGCCAAAATACTCTCAATCAACTCTGTTTGCTTCCACTTGACTCTTAGTGATGTTAAAGACAAGGGTATTTAACATATACTCTGACATTGTAATATTCGGGGACGAAATCACGGTTCTGTTCATCTCGACATCTGTGTCGGTATCCGATCCCTCATCTCTTCCAGTTCTTCTCTTCGGCGGCATGATAATAGGCAATTCCAACTGTTACTCGCTCGAAGAATACGGGTGATGATTTTGAGGATGGTAGCTTCAACGAGTCGGTAGGTATATGCCTACAGACGCAACCGGTGGCACGCGGAAAATGGACTCGCCCAAGTGTTTTCACTTTCGTATTTGCACTGGTTTTACGATAGATTTCGTGTGATTGCACTATCGGAGAGGGTTCACAATGTGTGTTTGCACGATAGGAACACTAGAACTTGTCTTAACTTTGAGTTTTTATGCACAGTTCGTTCGCGGCCGCAAGTTGGGCGTCACTTTTATACTTTTGAACATGTCTTAGTGGGTTCTCAGAGGCGTGAAATGAAGTTTTACACACGATTGACTGTAAACTGTGTAATATATTGAATAAACTTTAAACTTGTATTTAAACATAAACAAAATTGCACAATATTACAAGAAATCAGAATATTCACGGCACCGGCTCCGGCGCGGAACTCATTCAACTCATTGTTCTGTTGCGTGCGTGCCGCTCCTACGCAAGCGTCGAGCGGTCAGTGGCCGAGTGGCGGGGAAGCGGGGGACGGGGGGAGAGGGGATTTAGTGAAGTGGCGTGTTGCCACTAGAGTTGCCCGCGTGCATCCGACACAAACCAAAATCGAATTGCCGCGTTACACTGGACAGTTTTTAAATTTACCAAGTTTCTTTTCACTTTATACTAAGTATATGCATTCATAAGTTTACATAATTATAATGTTTACACGAGTCAAATATGAAAAGCATACAACAATTAAAAAGGTTCGCCGAAGCTTTTAATTTGGGATTTAAACAAAATTTTAATTTGTAGCAAACCCAATCCTCCATTTGAAACGCTTGCAACTAACATTTTCACTTGAAGTGAATAATGAATATTGTCGAAAGTAATTTAGTTAATGATGTAATTTATTGCAAAGATAAATTAAAAGGCTGATGAACAAAAAGTAAGGAAGGGGTGCAATTAGCGGGCGCACGATAATTTGTTACTTCACCCTACTTGCTGTAATTGAGACCAGTGTGAACCTGAAGAGATCGCCGTTTATTATGTCGCTTACTTACATTAACATAGTATATGTCGTACCTACGAGGTCGAGGGCGGTACTACTTAAAATAGTGACGTCATTAATATAGACGTTGTGCATTTTCTATCGCTTATACCACGGTGAGTGCTCTGAGGAATAGTTTGACCTGATACCTGCCGCATCTGTACGCCATCGACCCTCACGACAGCATTATGCATCCCCATCATATAGATGTTGGCAGGCCACAACTGTGCGCTTCTCACGTAGCTTTCTGCCTCGCACAGCAAAACTGTGGAATATTCTATCGTCGGCGGTGTTTCCGAACCGATACGACCTTCAAACCTTCAAGAAAAGAGCGTACCTACTCCTTTTTAAAAGGCTGGCAACGCACCTGTGACAACCACCGGTGTCCATGGGCGGTGCTGATCGCTTACCATCAGGTGATCCGTCTGCTCGTTTGCCTCCTATTTCATAAAAAAGACGCCACATTCTTTATGGGACTGGTCACCCTCTAAAGATTCCTCGTGCAGAATAACAGTTAAACTCAAATAATAATAATAATAATCTTTATTGTACACCTTAAAGTAATATAAACATATATGTAGAGTTACAATCAAGAATAGTAGGGCACAAAGGCGGCCTTATCACTAAAAGCGATCTCTACCAGGCAACCTTTGGGTGAATGGAGCACTGAATGATAGTGGAGGTGATTCTAGGCATACTCAGGTACTTACATCACATACCTATACATACACATACATACATACATACATACATACACACACATATAGAGGTATACATAAGGATATGTAAATAAATAAAAATAAAATATATACACATGACGGATAAGAGACAGCAGGGAAAAAGAAATAGTAATTAACTACACCGTGGTGAGGTAATGTTTCCTCACGAGTGCTTTAAACGTAGCGAGTGTCTGTACTCGTCTTACAGAAAGAGGCAATGCATTCCACAGTTGAATTGCTCGAACAGTGAAGGATCGGTCAAAGGATCTGCTAATCCTCCGATGAACGTACTGGTCTAGAATGTGTGTCATGGAAGAACCTGAAACGTTCTGTGAGGTAATGGGGAGTTGAAGGATTGAACAGTATACTGTAGAGTAGAGATAAGATATGAGTAGGTTCTACTTCGTTTATTTAACAAAGTTACAATACAGAGTTCGAAACAGTGCCGCGGAAGATTTAACGGGTTGCCGGGGCTCCAGCTCGAAGGGCAGGAGTAGGAACGGTATGGTTTTTAGTCAGTAAGAGTCTGACACTCGGATCCCGCCTTACCTAGGCGGGAGAAGGAATTCGATGATTTTCCTCCATAAAAAAAAATTCTGAACAGTATGACGGTTGAATTGACAATAAAAGGTCGAGAACAGAGTGTGTATATGGTATTTATACTCTGGCGAGTAATATTTTAGTGTGGGTATTCAATTATAGAGGTATTAATCACAATATTTTTACATCTAATTGACCAAACATTAAACAATTCTTTTTTATAAACTAATTATACGTAATAAACATTTAAAAAAAATTTATTATTACATTTTTATCATTCAATCATTCGTTCATTTTTATTCCTCCATCTAGTACTAGGAGCAACAAAACTCGCGAACGGGTACGATATAGAAATCTATAAGGCACATTTTACAATGTATCACACAACATTTTTTTGCCAGTTACATTACACTAAGTGACCATTTCTGGGCCTATTGCAATTTTTATGAATGTAGTTACTTACTAACCCCATGTAACATTTTTATAATTTTCCTAAGGCAAACTAGACAAGTGCCTAGGCCGCCAGGTTACTGAGGGGCGCCGCGGGCAAAGAGTACCAATAGCGTGATGGAAGCGCCAAAAAAAGGTCGCATATGAGGTGCTACTACGCTTTCTAGGTTCTATCAAACAATAACACAACAAGATAATCTTCAAAATAACAAACCAGTATCGAACTCCGAAATACGAACATTCCAAAGCTGAATACAGCGCAAAGAGAATAATGCAAAAATCCCGTCACTCTCGTATGTAATCCTAGCATTCATGCGACGCCATAACATAGCAATACAAAATCAAAACATACACACATATAATATAAATACCGAGAGCACGTAACGCCCACGTCGAGTACTTTATAGCTATCAACCAGATGTGTTTTGACTGATATAAATATGTGCAGAAGGTTTATCTGCTAAAGAATGAGACTTGACTAGTTAGACTAGACTAGTTTCTAGAAATATAAGCAGTACCATCTTCACCATCAGGACACTCGGGCCGCGTGCTCAGGGCCCCCATCCTTAGGGAGCCCCGAAGGACTAGGGATTTCTAGGACGGACGAACGTACACGTTGCGCAGCCGCCGGCAGCCCCGGCAGCCCCATAACGTGTAGCTGATTCGGTCCCGCGAGGAGCATATCTTTGTTTGATCCACAAATTGGTGTTTCTGCCTCTAGTCTGGGTGTCATGTGCATGAGAACTTATATTTTTGAATACTGGTAAATGCACCCACGTTAAATAAAACATTCCAAAAGTGCCCTGATTTATTGTGTGCCCAAGGGCCACAGCGTAGCCTAAAACGGCCCTGGATATATACATATAACGTTTTCACATTTAACGTGGAGTATTCTGATTTTGGTGGTTATAAATAGGACAAAACTAACACGAATCTAGGAAAAAACATTGAAATGGAGGGTAAGCCTACTACAGTACACCGGTACAATTTCAGTCTCCTTGCTACCATTTCTGAGATGCTTTTAATAAACTGAAAAGTCCCGATGTCTCTTTACCTGGACCGGACAACCCAAAAACTCAAGTGTGGGAGAGCCATGCTTCGGCACGAATGGGCCGGCGCGACCAGAGTGATACCACGGCCTCAAAGAAAAGCGACGTGAAACAACGCTTGCGTAGTATTTCGTCGTGTGAGTGAGGTTACCGGAGGCCCAATTACCCCTCTCCCTAGTCCTCGTCTCCCGAATCCCTGAATCCACCACGATTCTCAAATTCCCAATTCCCAAAAGGCACTTGTAACGCCTTGGTGTTTCGAGTGTCCATGGGCGGCGCCGATTGCTTACCGACAGGTGATCTGTCTGCTCGTTTACCGGCTTATGCTATAAAAAAGTACCGTTTATATAAGTTACAAAAACATGACTTGAATCAGAGTTTGACCCTAATTTCTGTTTTATGATTATGCAGAAATTAGAACTTCTGCAAATATGGCTTCCTGTGTTTACACAAAGTACATAGTTTACTATGAGCGATATTCCTTCAGTTATTCATTGCGAGAAGCGAGATCATAAACAGTTACGATTGTTTTATTGAGCTCTGTTTAGAGCGGGACCCTCTAACACTTCTAACACTCTAACTTCTCTGCTTAAATAATACACAATTACTTAAGGAAAAGAGTATTAGATAGAACGATTTAAAAGTACTAACTGTCACCCTGACCTACTCCATTAAATACTCGTATCATCACCGGCAACAATCAAACAATTAACCTAGGTATCTTCAAGGCCCGAGTGAAGGTTACTTATGGGCAGACGTACAACATTGTAGGCCACTTCATCGCATTCTACCAGGGGAGATAGTGGTCAAACGTTGACCCATCAAATATAAAATAAATCAGCCCGTAATAGCCCACTGCTGGAGTATTTTTTTTTTTTTTAGGGGGGAAAATCATCGAATGACTTCTCCCGCCTGGGTGAGGCGGGAGGGAGTGTCAGACTCTTACTGACTAAAAACCACCCCGTTCCTTCTCCTGCACGTCGAGCCGGAGCCCCGGTTACCCGTTAGGTTCTCCGCGACAACTGCTGGAGTATGGGTGTCCCGTACATACAACGGTGCCGGTTGTTGTGATCTGGTTAGCAGCCTAGCAGGCATAGGTTAGGAGTCGCATTTTTATTCAGGTTTATTAGAGCCCTGTCTCTGTTAAATGTGTACCACCTACCCTAGTTGATGTTGTGTTGATGACAAAGAAAAGAACTTAGGGAACACGGCAACTGAAATATACCTAAGTATTAGTTCCTAAAACTGATAAAACAGTACAATTCTTTGAAATGGTTTCCACACGTTTTGTTATCTATATTCTCTGCATCTCTACTATAGGAATATTCTAGTTCTAAGTAGGGACTCAGTGACCTAAATAATATGCACCTCTGCCAGGTCCAGGTACAATCTAGAATCAACCAGAAGATAGAAGAATATTTCGTAAAATACTAGGGATTAATATTAAATACGACATGGTTGATACGGTGGCTGGACAACCGGCTGCCATGCGGCGTGCCGCGGATTCGATTCCCGCATGGAACAACACTTTGTGTGATCCACAAATTGTTGTTTTGGATCTGAGTGTCATGTGTATGTTAACTTGTATGTTTGTAAATGCACCCACGACACAGGAGAAAATGCTAGTGTGGGGGAACGTTATTAAAAAAAAAGTATAGACATATAATATGAAAATTTCAAGTAATTTACACAATCGGACTATTTTAGGTCGATTCAGAAAATTCAGACATTTTATGTATCGTACTAGTAACTCCTCGAGTGTTGTGGGTGTAAATGGACCACACCGATCGCTTCATTGCGATCAAACGATGGAGCATCTCGTTTAATTTTGGATAAGAGTACAATAGGGAATCCATAACATAACAGTTGTGTTATGGATTCTTTAAGTAGGTAGGGTAGGCAGAGGTGCACATTACGGCACTGCTACTGTATAATGTAACACTTTTCACTATTTATGTTATGAGTCCAGAGTAATATACCAGGCACAATTCTAGACTCCGTGCTACCACTGACATCTTTTTTGAAACCCAGTAGTACTTTGCCCGACTTGGGAATCGAAACCGAAACCCCTTGCCCGGCAGTCGCACTTGCGGCCACTCGGCCAAGGAGGCAGTCCAAGAAGGAATCCACTATGTAGTTTATTATACTTCAATAGTATTTAAACTTGGATCTAAACAAAAGTCGAAAGTCAACTGCAATAAATCCTTTGTTTGATATCGGGACACAAATACTAATAATACATAGAGGTGGGTGCTAGCGTGGGTTGATAAGTAAACTAGTGGAATATGTACCCTATTTAATGTCAACGGATTTTATTGGAATGTAGTACCTAATCCCGGTGTTAGAGGAATCACTAGCATTTTTATACAGATCAAATGTAGAGGTACATAAAAAGGTTAAGAAGTGTGTAGTGTAAGTACAATGTCCTTAAAGTAGCAACTCCAGCTGCTAATTAATGGTTTATTTTAATCTTACTGCCTCGTTGGCCGAGTAGTCGCAAGTGCGACTGCCGGGCAAGGGGTCTCGGGTTCGATTCCCGGGTCGGGCAAAGTATTACTGGGTTTTTTAAAATTCTCAGTAGTAGCACGGAGTCTGGAAATGTGCCCGGTATATGGCAATAGGCTCACCCCCTATTACATGGGACTCATAACAACTAGTGAAAAGTGGGTGTTACATTGTACTGTGGTAGAATGTGCACCTCTACCTACCCCTTCGGGGATAAAAGGCGTGATGTTATGTTATGTTAATCTTATTATTATGTTTCCGGCTTACTCACGTAACTGTTTGACGAGGAACTCGACTAATTTCAAGCCATGCTAGAGGCTCATATTGATGAGCAGCATTCCGCAACCGGCAAGGCGACTGTCGCGCTGCCCCTGAAACTAGTCGAGTTCCTCGTCAAACAGTTGCGTGATTAAACCGAAAGTATAATAATTAATGTAGTATGTCTCACGAAAGTTTTTATATTTTTATCTTCAATTTTATTCCCTGTTCAAATATTGATCATTTGTATTCGTAGTTAAGTCGTAGTAGGATACCTACTACAGGTACATAATACCTCTATATTTATGACAGGCTGTTGAATTTCATAAACCACCCGTTCATCGATCGTCTCTTATTAATTTCATTCACACGACATCGATCAGAGCGTACGATTCAGCTATAAACGCAGTCGTAACAAGGTCCATAAACTATAAGCTCGCCACGCTACAATCGGCTTTATCGTGCCCCGCGCCTCTTTATGTAGACCCGACAGTAAATTCACCAGTTAACCTACATTTTATTTAAAAGGTCATGGGTTATTGTTTTATATTCATGCTTGTTCGTTCTGTGTGGTGATAGCTGTGGGAATAAGGCTGAATGTGTAAAGGGAAGGGAAGTTTAAATAAGTGGTGGATAGGTTTTTAAGAGTCATCTCTTACAAAACTTACTCACAGTTGTACTGATGACGGCACGGTTTGTGCGATAGCTGTGCAATCGGCTACCGCGCAACGTGTCGCGAATTCGATTCCCGCACGGAACAACTCTTTGTGTGATCCACAAATTATTGTACTCATATGAACTTGTATGTCTATAAACGCAACCACGACACAGGAGAAAATTCTAGTGTGGGGAAATATTTTTTTTAAAAGAAAAAAAAGGAACGAAGTGGTTGGGCTAATGTTGCTGTGCAAGCTACATAATGGTTTCGACTCCATAATCACCAGTCATAGCGTGGGGTCTAAAATTTAGTCTAGTCTCCGTCTACAGCTTCACTTAAGCTACGGAGCCACTATGCAACAAAATAAGGAGATCAACAATGTAACCCACCAAATTAATAAAATAACCCTGCACCCATCATGTAAATACGTCGTGTATAGATACGTAAACAAACATTACCTGTCTAAATATAAATGAAAGTAAAATAATTGTTTCCATAATTATGTTTTCCTAAATATAAGTCAATATCAATATTCTCACTGAAGAAACATCACTCGGGAAAACATCGTTATTTATTGTCGTCTATTTTTGGAATTTGTTTTGTCTGAGGTATTCTCAGGATCATGTTTCAATGGAATATTCCAAGCACGAATTTAAGACTCGGTACATCTGTTATATGGCAAAGAAGGAGAAGAATTCATACCTTTGTCACCAGCTCTGCCCTGGTGTGGTGGAGTTGTAAGAGCCCATCACGGGACTGAGACACTAAGACCGGGCTACAGCCCGTTTCTTTTGTATTTGATAGGCCGACGACTTTTGACCACTATCTCGCCTGGAGGTAAGCGATGATGCGGTCTACGATGAAGCACGTGGTCTTATAAGCAACATTATTCACTCGGTTATTTCGGTTCATTAATGTTTTCTGATAGACTTGAATCTTTTAAACTGTGACCTTTTTCAATAAATTGTATTTCTCCACGTACCTACTTGTGGGCGTGCCCTTGTCATATAATGAGGCCTATCGTATTTTGACTCACCAGGTGATGTTCTAGTGTGAACCTCTCGTTCTTCGTCCAATAAGGAATTAGCTAGTGTCACACTATTGGGCGTTCAATATTTGACAGCTGCTGTGATTTGACAAAAATATCCCTTGCTACATTTGCTCCATCCGGTGACCGAAAAAACGTCAGCCTCCATTGGTTGCATTGAAATAAATCTGCGACTTTCAATCTGCCTGCTTAAGTGGCGAATATGGTATGAGTGATGGACCATTACTACGTATATACGGAGAACCCACCATCTAAAAGTCAACTATCACCTGACACGGGCTTAATCCAAAAGAGGACAGACGGTTTGTGCAACGTATAAACATGTATTGTCAATGAAAATTAGCTAGTTATTGGGATACTGTGATACTACACTAGTTAACTAATCCTCACTTTTTGCAATCTTAAAGATCCCGCGCCAGCATCATACCTATGTATAACAAAGACAACTAATGATCTTATACAGGGGTAGACAGAGACCCACAAAACTGTAAAGGACACAAGTTTAGAAGTTCAACGACGTCGGGAGGGCTGTTCAGTGCCACTCACTGGCGGGTGAGTGACAAAAAATCTTATTCATCAGCAGTTTTCATTATAAAAAAGGACCCTTTGTACTTTTTGAAGATTTTCCTCAACTTAGATACTTATGGTACTAGCTAGGTATGACCCAGCAAAAGGTTAAGAACCACAGGAATACCTAATAGATACTTAAGTATTATAATATCTATACGTACAAACTGTAGATGCAACTTTCTGTGTATAGCCTCAAACGAATTGTGAATGAGGTAGGTAACTCACTTGTTACAGTTCCTAAGTGTCCACTCACCAGTTCGAGTCTACCTCTATGGAGTTCGAGTCTATCTCTACCCGTGCTAAGGCACAGCATGTGGACCCGTGCCTTAGCACGGGTCCACATGCTGTGCACGGGCACGCGGCGCATTTTAGCTGCGTGTATTAATTTGATTGACAACGTGGGTCTACGTTTCCACTCATAATCATCATCATCATCAACAGCCTATTAATACCCACTGCTGAGCAAAGCCACTTCTCACACGGAGAAGGTTTGAGCATTAATCACGACGCTTGTTCAATGCGGTTTGGCGATTACAAACTTATAATTAGAAATTATAAGCCCAGGTTTCCTCACGATGTTTTCCTTCACCGTTTGTCAGTGGTGTCTGAATAATCTTAGAAACTACATATAACTCGGAAAAAGTCACATTGGTACTTTCCGTTGGTAAATTTCGAACCCGCACCCTCATGCATGAGAAGCGGGCGTCTTAAAACCTCCGGGCCACCACGACAACGTTTCCACTGGAGCAAACGAATATGATCCCCGTATTATATACAGCGTTGCACGGCGCACGGATAAGCTACGTACGTGAAATACGTCCGTTCCACAAGGTTTATGACTGAAAACCGCGCTGCGATAAGTGAGCTGTTCATAGTCGAAGCACATATTCATGTACTCCAGTGGAAACGTAGACCCACGTCGACCGCGTTGAGCTATGTAACCGCCTATTCGAGCAAGTCACGCATATATCAAATATCAATGACGTCAATTCATACGTAGTCTCTCCGTGGGTTGCAGTGGACACAACCACTTACATTTTCTTCCAAAGCGAAGCTTAATACACCTGCCCCGCGGTGAGCCCGCGCCTTTACAGATTGCCATGAATGCAAGAGATAATAAGATTAAACAAATGTGTACTACCTACGATTATGATGGTAGTTTTCTCATTTTCGAGTATTTTAAAAGGCGTTCCGTAACCGGTTGGACGGGAACAGATAACTTACCTTACTTTCTGGTAAAATATTACAAGATTGTTAAAGAAAAAACGTTTAGTCAATAGATTTAGCAATATGTAACAACCTACCAACTTATACTTAGTTGGAAGATTGGGATACCTAGGTATATTATAGGCTACGGTAAATGCCTAATTGCCTATTCACGTCTAATCACGAATTATTCACGAACGCGTTCGAAAAGCAATTTATCTTAGGATTTAATTCCGGATTTCTTGAAGCAATTCCAGATTAGGTATCCCTTTTGGAAATAAGACAAAAGTTTTGCCTAGGAATGTTAACTTCTCCAAAAAGGCCTTACTATTGGAGCCGATTTATTTCTACGCAGTAGGTCGCACATCAAATCATAGTTTGACAAACCCAATTTATCATGATCTCACCATCTATGATCTTTCCACACTTTTCTCGGTCTATTTACACTGGTATTGCATAGCTTGATATGGAACTGTGTGTACTACGCACTGTTTTTTGGTTCGTTGAGCAGAAATTCGCGTATGGAACCCTTAAAAAAATATTAGTAAATTGTTTCTACGGAGCAGGGTCCCGAATTAGCACCCTTGAATGGTTTAACACGTTCCCGCGTGCTTTGCTACGTAAATGTTTCTAGAGCACAATCGACTTGGATTTTTTCGCTTCGTAAGTTTCAATCTTAGAGAAAATATTTTCGTAAATGATTTTAAAAGGTTTGGTTATTAAGTGTTTTATGCCCTGATAGGTACTGAAAGTCTATCCAATTTTAATTTTACTCAACATAAATATCGTGCCATCTCTGTCATTTTAGAGAGAATTTGTAGTGACAGAACTATACAAGTGCGACTTAAAATTGAGGCGCGTTTGACAAAATATCACTCCTTTTATCCCCGGAGGGGTAAGTAGGCAGGTCTACAGTACAACACTGAATGCCACTGTACCTACACTATAATCACTAAATCGACTTGAAGATGTTTTATTTGTTTTGTCGTGTGATTCAGTGGCTGGGTTCACTATTTATGTTATGAGTCCCATGTAATAGGGGGTGAGCCTATTGCCATACGCTGGGCACAATTCCAGACTCCGTGTTGGAGTCTCCGAGACCCGGGAATCAAACTCGAGGTATCTCGAGTAGCCCGGCAGTCGCACTTGCGACCACTTGGCTAATGAGGCAGTGGCGTTTGAGTTTGGACATAAATACCGTTTTCATCAACCTCTCTTAAATTTAAAAAAGCTCTTACCTAAGATAGGTGACACATAACGGAAGTATTTTTACGAATTTATTTTATTTATTTATTTTAATTATAATAACAACAGTGTACACATTGAGTTTATAACATTTTCCCACAAAACCGGTTTAGCGGTTTGACTGTGGGTACTGGGTGGTGAGCCGCATTGCTTTACATACACTTATATATTGTATAAACTACTAATAACATTATAACTATTCAAGTATTTTACAGAAGTATTTCATTAACTTAATTTTAAACAGTCTTATATTATTTTCTTGTCTGATGTCGGCCGGCAAACTATTAAGGACATATGGTACACGTTTCTTTAAAGTTCTGTCGCCAAAGTAATTATGAACCCTGGGAACGTTATATTTACCGGCGGACACAGACCGTGTATTGTGTCTATTCGCCACAATAGATAGGTCATGCTCCCTCCTGCCGTGCTGATTTATGGTTAAAATATATCTCTGTTTTAAATGAACCGGTAAGACGTTACATATTTTAAATAATTTCCTGTAATCACCTTTGCAACTTAATTTAGTCTTTTTTGTAACTAGCAGTTTGAGGAATCTGATTTGTAAATACTCTAATTTGTTAATATGAGTTTTAAATGTTAAGCCGTAGCTGTCTAGAGCATAACCTATCACTGTTTCAACTAAAGATAAATATAGGCATCTTAAAATATTTATATGGACTTTGTAACTTAAATGATAAAACTTGCTAAGCAACATTCTTAATTTACTACAAATATAATCTATATGACAAGTCCACGAAAAACTTTCATCTATTTTGACACCGAGATACGTAACAGAATTAACAGCTTCAATAGGTTTGCAGTTACAGTTTAACATAAGATCATGAAAGCACGAGTATTCATGAGTTTTCAGAGTAGGAGTAGAAATGGACAGGTGTGTGTATGGTGATCTGATGAGTAGAAGTTTGGTTTTATCAGCATTTAAAATGATTCCATTGTCATGTGACCATCTGACCACCGCATCTATGTCTCGTTGAATTAACTGACAAGTATCTTGTGTGTCGGTTCCGGCGCGAAGTATACAAAGGTCATCTGCGTACATGTATGACGAGCAGTGACGCAGCACTCCGCATAGGCTGTTAACATGCATGAGGTAGCAAATAGGACCACATCCTGATCCCTGTGGTACCCCGCTCTGCACCGTAACACTGTCACTAAAAGTATCGTTCACCTTTACACGGTAGGAGCGCGCTGTGAGGTAATCACTAAACCATTTGTTCAGTGGTTGTCTCACACCGCACTCCTCCATTGCATTAATTAGGGTGTCCTTTTGTAGCGTATCAAATGCTTTCTTATAGTCAAAAAATATAGCTATCACAAATTTTTTATCATGTAAATAATTATTAATTTCATCAGTAAATTGAGATAACAGTGTACTTGTACTCTTGCCTTTCAGAAATCCGTGTTGACACTTGTTAATAATATTATTCTGTTGTAAATACGTTCCTAATTGATTGACTACACATTTCTCCATAATTTTATCTATGCTGGACAATATAGCTATGGGTCGATAGTTGTTTATATCTTTGAAATTTCCTTTTTTGTGTATCGGGCGTACTATTGCCTCTTTTAATGTATCTGGGAAAGTATATTTAGCAACTGACAAGTTTACGAGTCTGGCCAAGACAGGACACACCTTACTCACAACTAGTTTTATATCGGACATACGCACGGAATCAGTTCCCGGTGATTTGTTAGTATTCATTGTCTTTATAACATCTTTTATATCACTGGCGGTCACAGGCTGCCATCTCATAGACCTGTCAGTGAGCGCCACATATGTTTTCCTGTTGAGCCATTTTTCATTACACTGATGCTTGATTTTTTCTATATCTTCTGTAAAAGTTCGTGCAAATTTATTACATATTTCTGTTTTAGAAACTAAACTGTCCATATTAGAAATAATTACACTATCTAACGATGGTTTGGTATTTCCTATTAAACTATTAATTTTTTCCCATAGCTTCTTAATATTATTTTTACAATTTATTATACTATTTTTATCAAATGCATTTTTACTTTTATTTATAGCTTTTTGACATTTGTTCCTATATCTAGTATAATTAAGACGTTTTAACATATTCTTTGGTTCGTTAGACCATACTTCAAATAATCTATCTCTTTCCTCTATCATAGCTTTCAAATTTTTATTAATCCACGGTTTATTGTTTCTCTCACTATTATTTGAACTTACAGTTTTATAGCATTCTTTATAAATGTCAGTAAAAATTCCACAAAAAGCATTGTACAATTCACGCGGGCATTCAATTGACAATAAACTGTCAAAATTGGTATTTTCTAATTTTTGTTTGACCATGTTATTACCAAGTACTTGCTTAAAAGGTGCCCGTGCACGAGTATCGGACAGCGAATATTTAAAGACGGAAGCGGAACTAGTTAAGAGGTTAGTTGAGGTGCCTCACGCTTAATAACTCTTAGTTTGGTGATGGTTCATGAGCGAATATTCATGTATTGGGCAAAGGGCAGTACATAGAGAAGCTTTCTACCAATTATTACTACAGTACTAATAAATGAACTGTTAATAAGCCACAGGTAGCTACCTAAATGAATCATTATCTTCCATTACAAATAATAATGTAACCCGCTGTGAATAACTAAACTAAAACTCTAATTAAGATATTATTCAAAACAATCTAATTCCTACTCACGCACCTCAACCCACACAGAACTACCATCCTTATATCCATTGCAATAAGACTCAATATTAATATTGTTACTATGCTCAGCTGGAATCTACAGGCTGTGTGTTTTATGGAACTATTCTGAGAGTTGAATAGTGCTAATTGAGCAGTAATTAGTGATTCAATGAGTGGATTTACTGTGTAATCAAGTTAATATGGTATTACACTGTATTATTGCAAACAGGCACTTTGTAAGCACGGGTACTATGGCTGGGTTAATTTGCAAAATAATAATGTAACTCTAAAGCCGATTGGTGGTAGCGTGTTGAATAGATATGTATAAGTAGCCTAATACAGCTTATTGTATCAGTTATCTGCCCTACAATTTTGGTTCAATTACAACGATGTTTTTCCTATCATTACAATGCCCATTTTCCTAACCTAGCTGTCGACATCCTATTACAAACTGATTTTTACATATTTCTTTTTTGCTCATGAATTAGTCCCATGTACATTGACAGACACTACAGAGCCCCACCAGCTACTGCGATCATTGCATATTTTTAACTCATTCTTTTAAATTCATATTCACTCACTCATCCTCATTCATTCTTATTGACTCGTTCTTTTAAATCGGACAATGAATAAAATTCTTCATAATTATAGTTTATTATTTACAAAATATTTACACAAATTTAATACATACAATCATATTGATTACGAAACAAAACATATCTCTATGACAATGTGCTCAAAATAAACGGTACAAAAATATATTTTCAAGGGACCTTTATTATTGCGTAAAACATTTCAAATTTCTAAGCATTTTACTATAAAATAAAATTAAACTAGGATAAATAATAATTACACCGAGGTAGGTAAATAAGTAAAAATATTTAAATCGAATATTCATTTAAGCATATTTTGTACTATAAAGCTATGTGTGAATTAATAGTTCAATACTATAGTCAGAATTTTAATTAGATTCCAGATTTGACAATAGCTACTGTCATTTTGTGAAATAATGATACCACATATAATAGTGTAGTGATGAACACAAAAATCGATAAACAATCAGTGTGTGTGTTTTATAATAAATGTTACAGAAAGTGACAGGACAGCGATAGCGATGACGGCGACAATTTATAAAATAACTTATTACCATAATACATCTATCTGTTTTATTTGTCATGTTCCTTCATGATTACATTTTTTTATTTATTTTACACACAATTATAAAAGAAAAGTCTCAAATCGTTAATTAATCGTCAAAACTAAATTATCGGTTCAGAAACATTTAATTTCCTGATATACTTAGTTTACAAGAGTAAAATTATAAACGAGAAGAATCGATCCAGAAATATTGCATTTCCATATCGAATAATTTCGCAACGTCACTATTTAGTACTTGTCATAACGTTGCAACACTGAAATTGTCAAATCTGGAATCGAATTAAAATTCCGAGTATAATTGCTTATTGAGGAAGCCATATTGTGTAGACTTAGGTATCCTATAAATATAATTCACAGCTATTATATGCACCAATATTACAAAGACTATTGTAATTCCATTGCGGTCACTTGAATCTTGGTGTGAACAACTTAAATATCAATAAAGGCTTTTTTCGATATAATCATTATCAATGTTTTCAAATACAATATTAGTTATTTTCACAGCGTTTCTCAGGCTTCGGTACATATCGTCTTTCATTCAGCGGGTTACAATAATGTAACATCTGACTTACGCCAGTTATGTTAAAATTCCTTGTAATGTAACAATGTTACAATCTTAGTCGGAGTGGATCTCATCTGCAACTTGTTGCCATTTCGCTACTAAATTCGATACCGATTTGTGTTTTAATCCCACTGATGCTGATATTTTTACCTGAAACAATACATTTTAAAATTAACATTATGAACTTAGTATGTCTACACACTATTGAAGCAACAAAACTATGTAACTAAAGAATTTTATTGTGAACCAGTTTGAAAAAGAGTAACCTATGGAGTTTCTTGTTCATTCTTCTTCATAGAAATCTACATTTTGGAATGAGCAAATAGCTTCACTAGAGGACTGACCGACAGACTGACAAGTTTAAATTTTTATTGACGTACAAATGTGCCTTCCTGGTTCTAATTGATATAAATGATTTTGAGTTTGACTTTGATGTAAATCAGGGTGCTTACTCTTGAAAACCATCTCAATGTCGCGGAATGCTGCTCATGAATATGAGCCTCTAGCATGGCTTGAAACTAGTCGAGTTCCTCGTCAAACAGTTACGTGAGTAAGCCGAAAACACAATAATTAACATGTACACTGTTGGAAATCCAACCAAGGCGGCGACAAGCGCGTTCCTGGCGGGCGAGCTCAAGCGTTACGTGAGTTACATGTGATCATACGTGGCCTACGTGACCTTTCATACATACGCACGACGTTTCGGGTCCAACGGTGGCGACAAGGCTCTCTCCGGTCTCCTTCGTGAGAGAATCAAATAATTATTACAATCTTGTTAATTTTGAAAGAAATAATTACTAGATTTACCATATATATAGACCATAACATAACATATCATCACGCCTTTTATCCCCGAAGGTGTAGGCAGAGGTGCACATTACGGCACTTAATTCCACTGTTGAATGTAACACCCACTTTCCAGTATTTATGTTATGAGTCCCATGTAATAGGGGGAGAACCTAATGCTTGTGGCGGTCATCGCCCCCATTCTATGTCATCATGTGATTCCGATTCTGATCATGTGATTATGATGTCACCTGTGCCCTAGCATGTATTAATTTGATTTATAATTAAACAGTCTCATACCGAACTTAAACGAGTGCAGATCATTTCACTCCTCACACAGATACCCTACACATACGGCGCTAAGCCCCACATATGGTGACCCCGACGTGATCGTCCAACTGACGTGATTTTTTTCGGAAAACGTGAACAAATTACTTTCGAATTTACAATGGCGACTCAACCAAAACTACAACCCGAAGTGGTGGAGCTAGCGACCGTAACAGTGTCTTCAAGGATTCCTGATTTTTGGCGTGATCAGCCGCGACTGTGGTTCGTGCAATGCGAAGCAGTACTGAGTCCTCAAAAACTAAGCGACGAAGCGAGGTTCAACATGGTCGTCACTAAGCTCGGCAAAGAAGTTGTGCAGCAAGTTAGCGACATTTTGTTGAAACCACCGGAAACGAAGAAATTCGAAACTCTGAAGGCGCGGTTGTTAACCGTTTATGAAGAATCAGAAATGCGGCAATTCCAAAAACTGCTGAGTGAGATGGAGCTAGGCGACCAAAAGCCTTCACAGCTTTTGCGTCGAATGAGAGATCTTGCACGCGAGAAAATACCTGACGAGACTCTTTCTATTATGTGGCAAGGACACCTACCTTCACCAGTGAGAGCCGTGCTGGCAGATACAGAAGCGAAAAATTTGGAGACTCTCGCCGCGATAGCTGACAAAGTGATGGAGACCTCGAAACCGTTTCAAGTATCCGAAGTGCAAACCTCGACCAGTGTCAATACACACACTGACCAAAATTCTATTATGGCAGAAATCGCAAAGTTAACTGCAAAAATTGACGAAATGGGACGCGGTAGAAACAATTATAGAAACCTTAATAAACCGTTTCATCGTAGGCGATCGCAATCAGCATCTCGTTCGCGTCATATGAATCGCCGGACACCTATCAGGTGTCCGGCGATTCATATGACTCCCGGTTGGCTTTGTTATTATCACAAAAAGTTTCGTAACAGAGCAATAAAATGCGTGGAGCCGTGCGCCTGGAAGAAGGAAGAACACAAGGAAAACTAGTCGTGGCGCAGTCACAGGCGGAGATTTGTGCCATTGTCCCAGTCAACCGCCTATGTATTTTAGATAACAATAGTGGACTTAACTTTTTAGTTGACACCGGCGCTAACATATCTGTACTACCAGCAATAAAAAAACCGTACTACCGTGAGAAGTGCAGCGAATACAAACTTTATGCCGCAAATGGTAGTGAAATTCGAACTTATGGCACTAAAACTCTAGACTTAAATTTTAATTTGCGGCGACCTTATCGCTGGACTTTCGTTATTGCTGAGGTAAAACAGCCCATATTAGGTGCGGACTTCCTGAACCACCACAAGTTATTAGTTGATGTTCATAGAAAGAAAATAATAGACTCAGTGACCAGCTTGTGGTGTGTTGCTACGCTCTCTCTATCCGAGCAACCGACTATTCACACATTAAACTATGCTAGCGACTACAGTGATCTGTTAGCAGAGTGTCCAAGGCCGAAGACCGTCGATGAGTTGCGCCGTTACCTGGGCATGATAAACAGTAAAAGGAAAGATAAGAGCCCGATTACATGGACTGAGGAGAGTATTGAAGCCTTCGAACTAAGTAAACAAAGCCTGTTAAAGGCAGTTACTTTATCGTTCCCGTCAACTGATGTGCCTATGGCTCTAATGACCGACTGTTCCAACACGTGCGCCGGGGCAGTGCTACAGCAGAGAGAGGGCAACACATGGAAACCGTTAGGATTTTTCTCTACAAAGCTCAGTGAAACTCAACAACGACATAGCACCTTCGACCGCGAACTATTGGCAATATATATGGCAGTGAAACACTTCCGGTACCTATTCGAAGGTAGGCCTATAACAGTATATACCGATCACAAACCCCTAGTCCACGCCCTAACGAAGACTTCAGTTAGCAACAATGACACACCCAGACGATTAAGGCATCTGGATTTCATCATGCAGTTTTGCACAGCGATTGAACACATTAGCGGGGTAGACAACGTCGTGGCGGATACATTATCACGTATTTCGTCCATAGACTCAGGCATCAACTACGAAAAGGTAGCTAAAGCACAATCAAATGACTCGGAATTGAAGGAATTGATGCAATCAAATACATTACGTTTCAAACGTATATATTTCTTTTCAAAAATTCCATCGAAAGGTTGTCTGGAAGAAATCGCCGCGTGTGATAAGACCGCCCATTGTACTCAAATTACTATTGAAATGCTTACAATTTTTTTCTATGTGTGCAATAAAGTATAAAATAAATAAATAAATAAATAAATAAATATTTCCCATTACATTTTAGAGGTAGTTTGCCGATTTATTGTGAAGTGTCGAAAGAAGTAGCAAGACCATATTTGCCTAAAGAATTTCGTATATCAGCCTACAAAGCTGTACACGACATTAGTCACCCAAGCATTCGAACAACGAGAAATATGATTCGCAATAGATACTTTTGGAAGTCTATGAATAAGGATGTTACTAGCTGGACCAAGGCTTGCCTTAATTGTCAGAGGTGTAAAGTTCAACGACATACAATATCGCCTCATGGAAAATTTATGCACAGCAACAGATTTGAACATTTACACATGGACATAGTTGGCCCGATGCAATATTCTGATGGCTACCGATACATCGTGACAATGATGGATAGAAGTACAGGTTGGCCAGAAGCATACCCTGTTAAGGATATTACATCTGAGACAGTAGCCGATATAATTTATACCGGACTACGGACCAATGCCGACAATTTGAATCCCACCTATTCAATCATCTTACCAAGAAAATGGGTATTTCACGTATACGAACATGCGCTTACCATCCGCAGTCGAATGGAATGATCGAAAGATGGCACCGTATCCTCAAATCAGCCCTTATGTGCAGAGGAAATACAAGCGACTAGGTTTCAGAACTACCAACAGTGTTACTTGGGTTAAGAACTAGTTTACGAGACGACACTCAAATCAGTGCCGCCGAGTTGGTGTATGGAGAAGTTATTAGATTGCCCAGTGACTTTTTCGAACCCAATACACAAAACGTATCCGACAACGATTGTTTTGTTCAAGAATTACGAAGAAAAATATCGAAATTATCGGCAGTCCCCAAGAGAGATCCGAAGCAAAGCAATGTTTTTATTTATGCTGACTTAAAAAACTGCTCTCATGTATTTATACGCGAAGACAAAGTAAGAAAACCTTTAACGCCACCCTATACAGGTCCGTACAAGGTAATAGAAAAGCATGAGAAATATTATAAAATATTGCAAGCAGATACAGAGAAATGCGTTAGTATAGATCGATTGAAGCCAGCTTTTATGCCTGACACAGGACACTGCATATTCTAGAGAGGCACCAAATAAGGACACAGATTATGTAAACATTGCACCGCTAGTTACGAGATCGGGACGCATTATCAAACCTGTCGTACGCTTCGTGTGGTAAATACATTCAGTATTGCATTTTAATATACCATCATCATGGGAAAAACTCAAAGTAGCTTTACCGAAGGAAAAGTACTGATTGCTCAAAACGGCGCCGGTAACAGCGCTGCTGCAACAACCATAACTAAGAACCTGTGGATAGAGCGAGTAGAACTGTATGTGCTCTGTATTTTGCTCTTCATTATCACCGTCATTGGATACCTTTTCTGGAGACAATGCAAAACAAATTACGGTCGATATATGCGAAGGGAGCTACAGGAACTGCCGACAACCTTGGTTCGCCGAGGTCACCCGGTCCCACACGGGCCGGCCACCCAGCAGATCATTGTGTAAGAAACGAAATATTGTGAACAGTGGAAAAGTGTAGTGAATAATATGTTATCGCATTTAATCAGTAAATAATGGACTATATAATGGACTGTAAGTGTATGTGTACTTACTGTGTAATCGCATTTAATGGACAATATTAATAGATTCTAGGTACTGAACTTATTGTTAACATTGTATAACGAACATTTTTTAAAAAGAGGGGGAATATTGTGGCGGTCATCGCCCCCATTCTATGTCATCATGTGATTCCGATTCTGATCATGTGATTATGATGTCACCTGTGCCCTAGCATGTATTAATTTGATTTATAATTAAACAGTCTCATACCGAACTTAAACGAGTGCAGATCATTTAACTCCTCACACAGATACCCTACATATACGGCGCTAAGCCCCACATGCCATATACCGGGCACATTTCCAGACTCCGTGCTACTACTATGATTTTTAAAAACCCAGTAATACTTTGCAAGACCCGGGAATCGAACCCGAGACCCCTTGTCCGGCAGTCGCACTTGCGACTACTCGGCCAACGAGGCAGTCAGATATACAGACCACTCTTCATTTATAATAACTATAAGCTTTCCAGTGGAGCATTAACAACATAATAATGTTAACCTCAAAACTTAACTTTTCCATAGAAAAAAAA
Organism: Spodoptera picta; assembly: GCA_038387885.1. Classification (NCBI taxonomy): domain Eukaryota; kingdom Metazoa; phylum Arthropoda; class Insecta; order Lepidoptera; family Noctuidae; genus Spodoptera; species Spodoptera picta. The sequence continues at coordinate 126,974 of JAZHFQ010000629.1, read as the reverse complement.
CTATAAATTGACTGTAAGTTGACTTGAGTATATTGTAATAATAAACACTCCTATGCAAATATAAAAGTCCCTTACCTTAGATTTCTTCTTGGCAGTTTTAGATTCCTTATCCTTGTCTCGCTCTCTTTCTCTATCTCTTTCTTTTTGTGTCTCCCGGTCCTTTTCTCTTGACTTTTCTTTGATGTCCATAGGTTCAGGTGAGTTGGAGGCCGTGTGTGGTGCCGGTGTCTGCTTCTCTATCTCCGCTATGTCGCTGTAGAATGATGCTAACTCGTCGCCGATCTCTTGTTTTGGTTCTGACTGTAAGAAATAATAATAGATAATTAAATTTAATATCATGTAAGAAGTTATTGGGAAGTGCTGCATCATATCATTATAGTATTAGGCCACGACTTCGTTTTTTTTGTCATAAGAACTTTCTCCTGACAATAACAAAAATAGTGAAATTGGTCCAATCGTTGACGCGTGATGGCGTGACCTAGAGATATATTATTCTATACCGTAAAACGGGGTGAATAGAATTCGAGGGGTGAGTAGATACAAGAATGGGGTGAATAAATGTTAGAATATTTTCCCAACATTTATTCACCCCTTGAATTCTATTCACCCCGTTTTACCGAACATAATAATATATATACTTTTGATATATTCATGAATTCTTACAAAATTTCACATTTAGTTACAATAGGGCATAACAACGCAACCAAATACCCTTAAATAGGTACCAATCTCATCTTAAATCACTTCATTGCATTCTATTACATTTACAATGACGCGGAACTCACGTTAACAGGTAACGGTGGAATATCATCACAGCCAGGTGGTGGCGGGTCCATCCAGGCCGGCGGCGGCGGGGTCCTGGCCCGGGCCCAGGCCGGCGCCGCGCCAGTCAGTGCTGGCGGCGGCGACCGCAGCTGCCACGACGAGGCCGGCAGTGACGGCGGGGACGGCACTGACGCCGGGGGCGGAGTCGGCGGTAACGGTGGTGGTATTTCCTCCTTTTGAAATATGTAATTAAACTGGAGTTGTCCGAAAACTGTGAGCAGTTACCACATGCATTTTTCGTAACCTATGCTCCCCAAGTCGTTTGCCAAGTATGGGGATTATCATCTATCTGGCACCCTCTTAACAGGCCTCCCGATTATGATTATCGTATTTCTGCTCATCAGATGACGTCAATGTAGTATGTGATCATTTATTTATTTATTTATTTACATGTTTGTCTAATCACCGTAGCTGTCTAATGACTGCATATTTGCAAATACTTTATGGGACTTCTCGGAACACTAGCGATCCCGACAACTCACTAGCTGTAGGCTTCCTTAAGAGAGGACAGCATGAAATGAACATTAACGTACCTTAGCGTCACTCCCAGGGTGCGGCGGCGTGGTACATATGTCCATGTCAGTGTGTGTAGTGGCCGGGTACTCCCACTGTACGAGTCCGTCGGCCTCGCGTCTGTAGCAGTAGCGCCCCTCCGACCTGCAGTACACAAATATAATAGTTGAAATATGGATAATGGGGGGTGATTGGAGCCCGGTAAGTTTAGGTGGGTGAGTGAACTTAAGTTTATATTGGTAACTTGTAGAAAGAATTGTAGCAAAGTGTGGAGCTGATGCTCTATATTGATGAGGACATATTGTTTTACAAAGGTCAGTTTGCACTGAAGAAAATAAGGTGAGGTCTGTTCTATTAAGACTCGGACGTAATATTAAATGGAAAAGTGATGTCCAGATGGAAGAAATAAATATCTTGAAATAAAAGAGCAGATTAGAAAGTATCTCAACAAGATAAAACGCGAATGTCATAATTAAAACTCGTGATTATAAAAGAAACTTAAGGTCACCACAACAGCACCTAAAAATATGGGGCAAACTTATCTAATGACAAATAAAACCGTATACTTTAACCCGTGCTCCGGATTTGTGCCCGCCGTAAAGAAAATAAATAGAAAAAATAACATTCCGAAATGGCGGACACCGGGTATCTTGAAAATCCTTTACACGACGGTCTCGTCTTCGACATTCTGGAAAAGACCAAAGTATATTATACTTGAATAAATGTAAAAATATCAGCAAAGAGTTTTGACATCTCACCAACTCCTTGGGTGTCGCGGTGACTGGCTGATGGCCGCCGGCAGTCTTCTCGCTTCCTCACACTTATAGCTAGATGCTCTTTTTCGTTACAATATTTGGGATGGCAAATTATTAAAGAAACTCGAATTTTTAATAACAACATTTTTATTCTTACTAAGTTATCACAGACGTATATCACAGATGGATTACATTATCACATATGATTCTACGCGTTCCTTTCGATTTTACAATGAATTACGACATTATAACAAAGATCTTTAAAACATTCCGATGTATAGACCGATCAAAACTAGATTTGTAGAGAAGTTGTACTTTCTGCAAATAAAATTTCAAGAAACACTAAGAATGAAGCTATAAAGTGAAACAGCGACCTAACTAGAAGTCCTCTACACCGTGTTATTGGTACCTCAATATTACACATTGTAATAACACATACCAACGTACATTGCAATTGCACGACAAAATCAAAGTAACAGATTCAAAACATATAAAGTCTTGCCGAAAAATTTTCGACACAATTTTAAACCAAGAAATCCGTTTCTGGTCGATATTCACAAGTCGTGTTTAGCCCTTAATTTCAGTTCAAGTAAATGTCTAAATTAAAGGCTAAGTCACACACACGTTTCATAAAAAGCAACCGTAAGACGATGTCCACAAAGTTCATTCTGTCCAATGACTCCGCACTATGTTTGAGCCTCAATAGTCCAAATAGACTTCACTTTTGATAGCGCATAATAGGACCTTAGATGAACAATGATATTTTCAAAAAATATAAATGTCAAAACCCATTAACTGTCTACAAGTCTGTTAGCATATTATAAGAAACTATATACTTTTGTTAAAAAATTCTGAACAAGAAAAATTACTTAAAATAAAGAATTTACATCATGTACTGAGATAAAAACAATAAAATGTTATAAATAGCCACATCGAAAATCTATGACTTAGTTTGTTTGATTTTTGAGTGACAAAGACAAAGTTACTAATAACTCGAGAAAAGCTTGACCGATTTCCATAATTGATTGTTTCTTGGATTTGTCTTCTTACTCTTTTACTTTTGAATTTCAATATCAATTGTCACAGATTTAGACACCATGACACACAGATATCTCCAGATCCATTGATTAAATAAGTTAAACACAAACATTGTGATTCGATAAAAACAGACTTGTGTAGAGAACATCCATATTCCAACAGACTATGAGTCCAGTTAATGTGCGCAGACATGAGGCAAGTATTGCAAGTCGTTGTTCATGTAGAGTGTGTGCGAGGCGAGTGGAGTGTGTGAGTGGTCGGCGTGGGCCGGGGCGTACCTCAGGAAGGCGGCGCTCCAGCCGGGCGGCGCCGCGCGCGCCTCGTGCGCCGCCAGCGCCGCGCCCGCGCCCGCTGCCCAGCGACGCCAGTACGCGACCGACAGCGCGCCCGCGCGGAATGCTGATACCAGCGTCTGGAACACCAAACATTTTTTTATACTCTTCAAACACTTTTTTGTGAGCAGAAACTCTGAACTTGCCTTGGGTGAAGCGGTATGGAGACAGACAGGCTCCGTGTCAGAGCCTCAAAAGATTCCGAAAGACAACAAGCTGATTGGATTTTTTTTTTTAAGGGGGGAAAATCATCGGATGACTGCTCCCGCCCGAAGCTGATTGGATTGGAATATCTTAGATTCATATTTGAACCATGTCTTACAAGTTATGGAGTTCCTCAGGGGATTTATTGTAGGACATCACATTAAACTTAAAATACACATACTTTCAGTTAACGGGGGTGATTGAATTAAAAAAATAACTGTATGAATGATATCGCCACCATATTCACCGACTATAAGATTTCAAAGATCCACAAAAACATTGAACTCAAAATAGGAAATGACTCTAACAATACTAATACTCTAGTATCTAAATAAATATGTAACACCAAAAAATGGGTTCCACATACCTGCATCTGTATCAACATCTCCTGCACCGGTGTCAGTACACACGGCTGCGCTTGATTTAAGTACTTGAGCTTAGCTTCTAATAGATCAGTCAGATCATCAAGATCCTCATCTTTCTTGTCTTCATTTAAAGTCTCTCCCTTAGTAAACATCAGACCATTGCCATAATTAATTGTATTCTTTGGACTTTCCCGGCCTTCTTCTTCTTTAGTAAAGCCTAGACCAGTTCTCTCTCCAGAGAAACCTTCAATGACTTGTGAATACTTCGTCGTGTAAGATGGTTCCTCAGTCTTTTTGCGGTCTGGTAGCACTGAGTTCGATATTCTTAGCTTCTTCTTGCTAATGTTGTCTCTTCTCTCTTCCATGTCCATTAGATACAAGTTAACACCTTTCTTCTCTGTAGCTTCTACTCTTACTTCTTCATTTTCTATTTCATTGAGTGGAGGAGTTGGGGGAAGTGATGGTGGAGTTGCAGGAGCGTCTTCTAAATGTTTGGCACTAGCACTAGGGAACAGAGGCTTTATATCACCGACTGGAGGAGTGACTACTCTTTTAGGAGAGTTCTTAGCACTAAGCGCTTCATTGGACTTCCCATCATCACTATTCTTTGATTTAGAGACCTTAGGCAATTCCTTTTTCTCAATTTCTTCTAGCATATCATCAATGTTAGCACTGGGTTTAGTGGTTTCATCTCTTTTTGGCGTACTGCTACCCGATCTAGGATCATCATTTATCATTTTTTGTAAGTCTTTTGGTAACTCTCCACCCAATTTCTCTAATATTTTAGCTTTGTTTTTAAGTTTTAGGAACAATGTGCTTTCGTCTTGGCTGTCTTCATCATTTTTCTTATCCTTTGGAACGAAAATAAAAATATTATTAGTATAATACCCAGAAATATGTTGTATGTAGATTTTTGAATAATTAAGAAGTACCTCAGATTGAAAACTTTATACCCATCACAATGCTTGATAATGTTCAAACCAATTGAGAAATTGTATGATCTAATCCTGACAAGTGGTATATTTTGTTTATTAGTACAAAATATACCAGAAGTACTTGAATCAGACCAACAGTAACCATGTGTAATCATCTTCTGTGATAAGATATCACAATAGATTATTGCAAATGGTTGTTATAATGAGAATGACTATTAGAATTTAGAAGATAAAAATAAATATTTCTCAATGATTTGAAACACTATTCTTAAGCAATTTTCAGGAGTATTTCTCATCACAGGCTCTATATACAGTACAATTTAATCACACTAATAATTCAAATATAAATATTTATACAAAAGTTCATTGTTGTACATACCTGTTTTACCACTTCACTGTCAACCTTTTCACTCGGCGATTTATTTCCATTTTGCATTAATTCTGGAGGGAGTTCAGGTCCAATTGGTACTGTGTAGTTGGTAGGAGGTAAGGCAGGACCATATTCAAGGGGCTTCACTTTGGCTTTCTTGTGGACATTTGTTTTAGTCTTTGGGACAACGGGCTTCGTTGGAGTATCACCCTCATCATTGGATTCAGAGTCCGAATTGTGGTATGATGTTATTAGTTCTATTTTTCTGTAAATAAAAACAATATGATTATTAGAATTTGTTTTATACATAACAGGAATAAAATTTATTAGCTTAATCTTAATGAAATCACGACAGATGTTTTTAACTAGACTGACTTTAATCATATACAATAATTATCTATATACATAGGTAACATAACAGATGGAATCACAAACAACAAAAAGCATAGATTATTTTGATAATATTTCAACATCTCCACTTATCAAAATAATCTTATTATAATTAAATATAACAACAAAATAAAATTTTGAACATGTATGACCCCATGTATTGAAACAAAAAAAAAGAAAATTAACAATAATAATACCTAAACAATACTTTGAATTCCTAACTTTTTAACAAAATCATTGTGTTTTATTCTACTCAGACCCTTTGTTAACAAGTCAGCAGGCATTTCTGTAGTTTGAAGATGTACAATTTTTACAAGGTTATTACTAACTACTTCCCTGACAAAATGGTGGCGTACATCTATGTGTTTGATCTCATGAAACACAGGGTTTTCTGACAATTTTTTTGCACCTTGGTTGTCATTATAAATAACAACAGTATAATTACAATTTACAATTTCTGATAACAAATTCCTCAAATATATGGCTTCTTTACAAGCTTCACTTATTGCCATATACTCGGCCTCTGTACTGGATAGTGCTACAGTTGGTTGTTTTCTACATTCATATGATATAACTGTACCAGATAATTTAAACTGTCAAATACCAAGCGGTCACCGGTGACCGCAACCTATTGTTCTATAATTGTGTCTGCAAAACCGGTACTCGACGAGTTAAAACAGAAACCTGTATAGGACCTCCTATCAATAATATTTGATGCCCAATCTGCATCCACAAAACCTTCTAAATTTTTATTATCATTTATAAACATTAGACCATAAGATTTTGTTTTAAGTAGATACTTTACAATTCTTTTTGCAGCTTTCCAATGAACTACTGTGTAGCAATTATTAAATTGGCTTAAGTAGTTGACACTATAACTGATATCTGGGCGTGTAAGAACAGACAAGTACATTAAGCTTCCTAACAGTTGATGAAAAGGATATTGCTTATGAATATTTTCTGATTTCTCTAACTTGAAATTACAGTCAATTGGAGTATCTACATGGTTACAATTAGACATTTTAAATTTAATTGCTCCTGATCTAAAGAAATACATCCATTCTCATACACTTTTACCCTCATACCTAAGCATCTCTTAATTTGCCCTAAATCTTTAGTCTTAAAATTTGTTCAACTTCAACAAGTTCAACAAATCTATATATATATAAATGAAACCCGTTTCCAGTTGTCACGCCATAACTTGAGAACGGCTCGACCGATTTGGCTAATGTTTTTTTTGTTGTGTTTGTTATTGTCAGGAGTAGATTCTTATGACAGAAAAAAATGCTGAAAATCCTACGGGAATGGGAGAAAACTGGATTGCGCGTACGAAGTCGCGGTCAGAAGCTAGATTATAATATTAATGTTAATTTGCTATACTTCAGGTCTGTGTTGCTAAATATTCCAAACATAAATAAATTAGGATTCTGTTCACATAAAGCATTCTATAACAGATAAAAAATACTCTCATAAAAAAAATAATTTAAAAATAAAGGCAATACTTACTCTTCCTCATCATCACTGTGGCTTCTTTTCCTATCCTTATTGCTATCTTTGACGCCAATGTTGTTCTTCTCAACTTTCTTAAGAGGTTTAGCAACGGAAGACTTTGCAACTGTTTTATTGTTCTGCATATTTTGTTTCTCAGCCAACGCTTGTTGGTAGAGCTGCCACTCTTCCGCTGATACTTCTGTCGTACCTGAAAGTAAACAAGATTTTATATGTTAAAACTATGTTTAACAGATTGAAGCTCCAATATTAAATTGTACTTAAGTATAGTTCTGTCACTACATTCCTTGTAAAATGATAGAGCTGGCACGATATTTAGGTACAACCTAAAATTTAGTATTAAATATAGTAATCCGGCGAATTTCTACTTTATTTTTAACTATTAACACGTTAAACACCATGGCAGTCACCGGTGACCGACATTAGCGGAGGATTTGCCTTCAATAGTTTTTTATTGGCAGCCAATGCCTTAAAGACCATTTTTCTCCATAATACATGTTGTTTCATCATAAGTGTCTGACACAATCATATACAGCTACAACTACTAGTTAACTCTGAAAGGACCTCCATTTTCTATGTAATAAAACCAAGGTTTAATGCAGCCATGACGCATCTAAAATTATACTATTAAATGCAAATGAGAAGTCAGGGACAGAAGGTAGTATTTAACAGAAAAATAATACATTAAATCAACAGCCAATCTTAGAATTTCATCACTATAATTAATTTTGCACGGATATTAGATACACTCTGAATTAAATTGCAATTTTAATTTTAACCATTTGATTAAATTTTCACACCTTACCTATATAGTAAATCAAGACATTGAAAAATAATAAAACAAAAAAGATTATTTGAATATTAAAAATAAACAATACAATACCTGCAACATGTAGTTGCTGCTGCGCCAGCTTTAAAGCCAGTAGGTATTCCGGAGGTGCCTCCCATGTCACTGCATTGGTTTGCTGGTTCCAGTAGTATGTGAAGCCACTTGACTCATCATAGCATGCTGACCATGCTGCAAAGGATTGGTTTATAAAGTTAAACAACATATTGATGTCAATCAGAGTAAATTGAGAGAATATTGTTAATTTTTTTCTAACTGTTTGTATCAGCATCAGAAGATTAAACTGTCAAACACGGAGCGGTCACCGGTGACCGCAACCTATTGTTCTTTAATTGTGTCTATAATGACGGTACTCAACGAGTTAAATGACAAAATAACTATTTACAATCCCTGTCTAGTAATATGCAAAATTAATTACTATAGATTAAGTAATTATTTAGTATAATAATAAATTGTATCTTATCATTAAGTACCTACCTCATTAATGAAGTAGGTACATCACACTTCCCATAACATTGTGGTAACTAGGTAATTTTATCTAGTATGTTAAATCTTGGTGCCATTAGAATTTGTCTCATTAGTCACTCATAATAAGTTTTTTTTAGAAATGTTGATTATTTTTATCAATTGCAGTATTATATCTATCTATGAACCTGTATATAAATAATAAAATTAGTCTTCAGATTTAAGATCCTCTTTTAAACAGCATTTTAGTTCTTGAATGATAAGACATTCTGATTTCTAAAGTATCTAAGAAGTTCAGTCTGATAGCAACAACAACTGATTTCTCCTTGACCATGTTTCAAGACTTGTCAATTTAATTTCATGGCCAATAGCAACTCTATTTTAACAACAAACTCTTGACTCTGTAAACTTATTTAATCACAGTTAATTATAATAAGTTAATAGTTGCATATTATTACTTAACAGAGCCTCACAAACAACAAACCAGGCCAATTGAACTTTAAAAATAAATCCATAAAAAATAAACAATCTTAAGATGTCCACTCATACTCGTATCCATATGGATTAATGAGGTTTTAATTTGTAGAGTAGAATTATAAGTGTCATAATTTTACTGCATTACTCATAAAAGTTTAGTAGTTATTATGTTTGTGAAATGGATATCTAAAAATAAACTTCCTTATACTTCTCCTATTAGCTAGCATTTAATTAAAATAAAAGTCCTACTGTATGTGAACTATTCATTTTGCATTAGCATTTACCACATAAAGTTAAAGAAAGATAAGAAAAAGACCATGCAGCAAACAATAATAATTCTCATTCATTTCATAACTGTGAGCAATTCTCGGAACAATACAATAGGTATATTTAAACAATGGTCAGTTCATAGAATGCACTTCTAACTGTTGTTTACACCTAACTTTTATAAACATGTTTTTTTGGCATGTGGTATATAATTTTAACGACGAAAAAACTTCACTATAGGTAAGGATTTGAAATAAAAATACATTATTTCATAAGGTAAGTAGGTAAAACTTACGGCAATGTGGAATAGGAGCTGGGTGCACAGCACCCGAAGAATTCACAGCACTGTTTTGATACGCATGTCCTGGCAAAGGCGCAGGGTAAGATTTCCGTGAGTCAGGCTCCGGTGGTAACGGTGGCGCCTGCATTCCATCATCAGATTCCTCATCAGAATCCCCGTAATTAGCTATCAAGCCAGCTAAAGGATTTGCTTTACTCATGGTTAAAGTTGTAAATCACACTTCGCATTAATGTCACTGATTCATCACCATAAGTTTTAACTGCACTAAATTATAACACTAATACTCTAGTTCAATAGTTTATATCAACACTAAACAACTAATAAAACGTTAAATAAGACTTTGTTATTGAAAATTTTTGCACGCGCAAATCAAGTGACTCGCACGTCGACTGACACAAGAATGGCCACAGAGCATGTAATTATAAGAATGGCCATCTTGATTTTTTGAGCGAACAAAACATCATGACGGCTACGCTCCGTTACACGCAGAGCACTCCACAAGGAAATTTGGAGTTCTTATAATATAATAAGAATTTGTTCACTTTATCTTGTTTTAAAATGTTTATATTTTTAATTGTGAAATATTTACATTTTTTATTTTGAAATTTCAAATAAAATATTTAATATGCAAGCGATACTAGCGTCATCTATCGCAAATCTTTTTGTTATATTTTTTGTTAACAGATGTCGTTAAATGAACGAGATGTTCTAGTTGTTTCTTTGGTGTGGGACGCAACCTCCGTCGATACCTAACGGCAGGTTGTGCCGGTTCGGCTGCTGCCTCAGCAGAAAACCTCAAGCGGCGCAAGTATAACAACCTTGCTGGTATAATATCTTTGAGCCAATTGGGGTTGAGACGTTAGGTCTGTGGGGTCCGAGTGCGTTTAATTTATTCAAAAACATTTCGAAACGCCTGGTTGACACATCTCGTGACCAGAGGGTCTTTTTCTCGGTCAGAGATTAAGCATTGCCATACAACGTGACAATGCTGCCAGCCTTCTGTGTACTTTCCCCACTGACGTCGATGCGGACGAATTTTTCGATGCTTTATGTAAACAGTTGTTTTTAGTTTTATTTTAATTATTATATTTAATTTAGTAATAGTTAGTATTCATTTTATAAAAAGCTGATGTTCTTAATTTTTATTAGTTGAGTTTTCTGAACATGCAGACTCACGCATTTGTTTTTGGGAAGTAGGTAGGAGTAGGTAGTAATTACAGAGTACGACTTACAACATAAAGTCCACTCATCCAGTCATTTCGTCGTCATTTCTATTAGTAAGGTATACCTATAGGTCTTCACTAATTGGCCGAACAGGGCATCATTGGCTTAACTACAGTGTGGCAAGTTGTCAAAATGCCACAGGCCCCCAGGTTGAAAGAGCTCCAATTTAGTAGTTTCATATTATTATGGTCTCTCTCTTTTTTGTTAGGCCTCCGCTTCGATGGGTTACGGGCCTCCATCTGTATAATTACACTACTACTAAGAAAAATGCTTTGTTTATTGCCTGTATTTTGTAACAATTACAATTTTACGAAAATACCTCCTTTGACTAGATACTTGGCTGTATAATTGATAAGGTACTTAAATTCATTAATAATAATAATAAAATACAAACACCGACACGACCAGGTTGCAGCTATCATACACCAAGCACTCGCATTCAAACACAAACTCATAGCAGAGAAAACTCCATACTACAAGTACATACCCCAAATCATCCTAGATTCACCCGATTTTAAAATGTAATGGGACAACCATACTAACCGACAAAACCATACACCACAAAAGACCTGACATTACACTTCACGACAAGAGAAACAAAATAGTGTATCTAATAGATATAGCCATACCTAACACCCATTTTTTTTTTTTATTTTTTTTTTAAGGGGGGAAAATCATCGAATGACTGCTCCCGCCTGGGTGAGGCGGAAGGGAGTGTCAGACTCTTACTGACTAAAAACCACCCCGTTCCTTCTCCTGCACGTCGAGCCGGAGCCCCGGTTACCCGTTAGGTTCTCCGCGACTCCGAATCGGCATCGGCCCTATTGGGCCCCATCTGTGGTGGTCTGATGGCTCTTTGAGGCGCGCGCGGAACGCGACGCGCCGTACGCTCGGGTCTGTTTCTGGTCGGACGGGGAGCCACCCATGCTCGCCGTCCGCAGGCCCGCCTAAGTTCGACTCACACTAACAAACTCTCTAAATATACAGACTTGACCATTGAGCTCAAATCTCAGTGGCAAGTTCACACTGTTAAGACCATTATTATATCTAGCACAGGCGTCATCTCCAAAACACTACACACAAGGCTAAAGACCCTCGATTTACATCCCCTCACATTTACACTCCTACAGAAAGCAGTTATACTCAACACATGCAGAATAGTCCGAAAATTCTTATCAATAGATTAGATTAGATCATCACAAGTATCACCCCCAAAGTTGCTTTGACCAAAAGTCCGCAACTCTGGTGTAGTTCCCCAGAAATGGGTGAGGTTTTAACCTAAAATACAAGTATAATAATAATAATAAGCCCATTTATTTCCAACAACCTTAAATAACATTTTCTCTTAATAAATAAATAACTATAACTATTATGTCATTGGAATCCCATGCTGGGTAAAGGCCTCCTCCAGCTTACTCCACAATTTTCTATTTCTTGCTTTTATTCTCCAATTTTTTCCAGCTACTTGAATTATCTCATCAATCCACCTGTTCCTTGGATGGCCTCTATTTCTTTTCCCCGCAGGTCCTTTCCATGTTGTGGTTTCTAATGTCCATCTCTTGTCTGTGTATCTCGCTATATGTCCAGCCCATCGCCATTTTTGTGTACGAGCATAATGAAGTACGTCTATTATGTTAGTTTTTTCTCTAATATTCTTGCTTCTTATCTTTTGAATTTTTCTTATTTTTAATATACTTCTTTCCATCGCTTTCTGACAGTTTGTTAGTTTTGTTTTTATTTTTGTGTTATACATCCATGTTTGGCAGCCATAAGTGAGAGTTGGAAGAATACAAGTATCCATTACAGTCTTCTTCAGGTGAAGGGGGAAAATCCCTTTTAGAATTTCCTTTAGGCTCCAGTATCTTTTCCAGCCAATGTTCACTCGCCGTTCTATTTCTTCTTCTTCATTCTTGTTACTGAATGATACTTGTTTGCCAAGGTATATGTAGTTATTTACACATTCTAGTGCTTTGCCATATAGTTTGATGTTGGTGGTTTTGCTGTTTGTCATTACTTTTGTATTATCTTGGTTCATTATGAGCCCAACTTTTTCGCTTTCTTCTCTCAGTGTGCTTATCATTTAGTCTATTTTGTCATTGGTTTCGGCAAAAATCACAATGTCGTCAGCGAATCTTAAATGAGTTAGCCTCCTCCCATTTACTTTTATTCCGTGTGATGGCCAATGCAAGTTCTTGAAAATAATCTGTAGTACCGCTATAAAAAGCTTTGGTGAAATAGGATCTCCTTGTCTTACTTCCCGAAAAATTGGTATATTTGTTCCTCTTTTTTTCCAGTTTTACCCTGCTGGTGCTTCCTTTGTAGATGTTTTTTAATACCTTTATGTATTTTTCTTGGATTTTACAGTGATCCAGGGCTTCCCATATAGAGTTATGAGAGATCGTATCAAAAGCTTTTGCATAGTCGATGAAAGCTATATATAGTGGTTTGTTGAACTCTTTGTGTTTTTCTATCACTTGTTGAATAGCGTGAATGTGATCTGTTGTAGAAAAGCCCGAACGCAAGCCAGCTTGTTCTAACGGCTGGTATTCATCGATTTTTGGAGACAATCTGCTTTGTAGAATTGACATAAACAATTTGTACACGCTTGAAAGAAGACTTATAGGTCTGTAATTTCCTACGTCTTTCGGGTCCCCTTTTTTGTACAGTAAGACTATATCAGATCTCTTCCATTGATCTGGGACCTGCCCAGTGTCAAGAACTTTATTGAATAGGTGGGTGAGAGGACGTGCTAAAAGCAGGGAACCTGCTTTCAAAGCATTGTTGAGTATAGAGTCTGGTCCTGGGCTTTTATCTTTTTTCAATTTTTTAATATGGTGGATAGTTTCCAAGGCGTCTATTGGTGGTACATCTATATCTTGATTGGTTATTTCGGTATGTAAAGTGTTACTTATGTCAGTTGTAAAAGATACGCCAGTTTTCTCTGTATACAATGCCTTGTAAAATTCTGTTGCACTATTTATCACGTCGTCTCTTGTTTTTGTCTCGTTATTTCTAATATTTAGGTTTTGTATCCAATTTTTGTACGTTGTCAGCTGTTTGTAGGCTTTTTTCGCCTCACCCAGGCGGGAGCAGTCATTCGATGATTTTCCCCCCTTAAAAAAAAAAAGGCTTTTTTCGAGCTTCTATATTTTCTATTATCTTATTTCTATAATTCTGATAATCTCTTCTGATGGCTTTGCTTGTTGTCTTAAAAAGAGTACTTAATTCTTTTTTCGTTTCTTTAGTTTTTTGTTTCATTTTTATTAACTCCGTTCGTTTTATTGATACTTTTACTTACAATTTTTCCAACTCTGTCTATTTTCGAATCTAGCGTTTTTAGTGACATGCTCTTATTAATGGCGTTTTCTAATTTATTGTATAGCATCTGAACGTCCTGGTCGTCGTCTTGGAGTTTCAATTCTTGTATATTTTCTTCTAGACTTTTCAAGTAACAGTTAATATCTTCTGTTGTTTTTAAGGACTTGGGCTGTGATTTAAAAGTTTTCCTAGTTTTCTTTTGTTTTCCCAGAAGGTAAGTAGCTCTTACTAGGCGGTGATCTGAATTGAATCCTAAGCCGTGGAGAACTTCTATGTTTCTTATTTTTTTGGGTTGGTTTGCTAAAATATAATCTACTTCGTTTTTTGTTTTTCCATCTGGGGATAGCCAATTCCATTTACGGCTTTTTCTCATTTTGAAAAAGGTATTCATAATCGACAGTTTGTTAAATACTTAAATTCATTACTAGAGTTTAATTTAACTCTGGGTTGGAGTGTGGGTAACCGTGAAAAATAAGTCCAAATTGTGATTTAAATTAATTTTACTTTTATTAATCCAAAACTAACTTATTTAGGTATGTATAGGCACATGTATAAAAATATAAATAATAACTAGACTATAATTAAACTTAATTAAATGTTATTTATACATGGTATGTACTAGTTTATACAGAATTCAGTATTCAGTAGGTTGGTAAGGTAACATTATTAAACTGTGGTTAAACTAAATACATTGTTTTTAAATATGGCGCAAATCAACATATTAAATAGGTTAGCATTAAAAATCTGTACATGGGTAGGTACCTAAGTATTTCTTTTTCTGTGTGCGTCTTTTCATTTTGTTTTATCAAAACTGACTGGCTAAATGTTATCTCTAAAGTAGAGGTATTAAAAACACCACACATTAAATGTTATTGAGTCAAACAAAACAAGTATATTGAATTTCACATAGGTTTTTTAGGGAGAAAAATCATTCTATGACTTTTCCCGCCCAGGTGGTGGGGCGAGGCACACCGTTCCTATTCCTGAACTTCGAGCCGGAGCCATGGCACCCCGTTAAGTCCTCCGTGGCTCATAAGCAATAGCGGGTATTTAATGTAGTGACGTATTTAATTCAGGTGTCAGTACTTAGGTGTCTTTTCAACAATGTTATTTAATTTTAGGTTTCACTTACACTTTATGTAGGTACTAAACGCTGAAGAAATGTTTGATGCTTTCGAGGGCAGGTCATGTGACACAATCACCGAGCAAGGCATCGAATATTACTATACAATTATGGCTTTTATAACTAAAATATAACAGCGTTAATAACTTACTTAACTGTATGAAGAAATAGAAATATTACAAAGACTTCATCCATATTGCAGACAACGAAACAACAACACAAGAACAAGCAACGTGATTATTATTATCTATATTTCTTCGGTGACAATGTAACGGACTTAAAATTACGACTATGTTCTATTTGTTACCGCTTTACGATGCAAGGTTCACAAGTTCCTTCTTTGAGGTACGCAGGGTGGCACTGAGGACATTTGGGGTTTTCCCCATAGCTCTGTCTCCCAGGCCTCGCCACCCTCACTTGAAATGACGTCTCAGCATCATCACTCTCGTATCCTGGGTGCGGCTTATCTAAAGGAAACACGTAATCAGGAACGAAGTAAGAGCTGATGTTGTAATCCGTGTTGCTTGGTTCAGGAGTCGTCGTCTTTGGCTCAGGTCTCGTCACGCTGCTGAACGGACTCTTTCCCTGTTGGATCGACCTCGTCTGCTGAACATTTATACTGTTAGTCCTGTTGTCTTCTTTTGGAGGTACCAGATCGAAGGCAGGGACTGCCCATTTCCATTCATAGTAGATCGGTGGGCCTACGGTTGTTGATGGAAGCGTCGGAGGGTCAACCTTTGGAGGCTGGAGTTCTCTCTCAGGTTCTGGAATACCATTGTTATTTTCACCTTTAGGTGCTTCTTCTTGAGGAGCTACAGTAGGCTTAACATTGACAGAGTCGAATTTCGGACTAGCAGAGAATGACTTGTCGTTTTCGGTTTGGAAGGTATTCAAATTGTTGCCGAAGTTCTTATTTTTTCTGGGAGTTCTTTCTTCTTCTGAGGTAGCTGGCCCATCTGGCAGTTGTTTATTTAAGTCTAATATCTCGGATTTCGACATCGCAGTTTGGTGTTGTACATCAGGAGATGTGGGGTCGAATCGTTTGATGAACTTGAAGACGGAATCAGCAGTAGGTTGAACATTGGAATCTTCTATATTAGTTTCCTTTGTGGGAGCTGCAGGTGGGATCAGTTCGATGGAGGGCGGGGTGACAGATGGTACTGATTTGGTCTGTGAGAAGTTAGTGCTGGGTGTTGGTCTGTACTCTGCGTCGGGTTCCTGTGAGGCAGCTTCGTCGAGGCTATCAGACTGTTTGTTGGAGATGCTGAGGGTGTTTGCCCTGGGCTTATTCCGGAACTTGCGACCAGTTCCAGTGGACCAAGAGCTTGGAGGCCTGTAATTCTGCTTGCCGCTGTCCAGGTCATTGTTGTCAATGTCAGAGATGGTGTCAGCTACACCCACGATGCTGTTGCTTGGGTGAACCGGGAACTGAAATAAAAAAAAACGTAATTAGGTAAGTAAATGTGCCTCATTGCGGATGCCCGAAGGCAAGGAAAGAGAATAGAGTTTTTAACACAAAAACGATGATGTAAGAACGTAATATCTCTAAGTTTCGTAACTATAGGAAAAAATACAAGCTAATTGTCTGCGAAGGAAGGCGGTTACCGCAATTTACGCACGGATTAACCAAGATAAATTAAGTCCATAGCAATTTAGCATGACCTTAAATAATTAAAGAAGACCTTATTATCAACTGGTATCAATTTATTGCTTCTCTAAACGATTATGTTTGTAAGTAGTTACTAGTGTACCTAGTTAATGTCTACCTAGTTAAATAATACAGAGTGCTTACATATCTTTCTGTTTTTCTAGAATATTTTATTTAAAAAGCAAACAGACAAGAATATTATAAATTTCAACATAGCATTACGCCTTTTATCCCCGAAGGGTTAGACAGAGGTGCACATTACGGCATTTAAAGCCTCTGTACAATGTAACACTCACTTTTCACTATTTATGTTATGAGTCCCATGTAATAGGCGGTGAAGCTATTGCCATATATCGGGCACTATTTAACAATACAATAAACAATTTCATTGGTAGCCGCAAATTCCATAATTTCATAAAAGACCTTACCTAACCCTTTGGGAAATTAAAGACAGGAAAGGGGCGTCAAACCAGCGCTTCAAGTCGGCTAAATACCCAGGCACTGGTAGGGGCCCCTCTTCAGAGGTTACTTGTACGTACTTCTATACCTATTTATTATTGGGAAATGGTATAGCTACGCCACTAATCAAGACAGTTTTTGATGAAGCATATTTTAAAAGTGCCATCAAGTTTAATATGAATAATGTAGTGATTACGCACGTGAACGTGGCTACCTTTCTTAGGCAATATAACTTGTTTTTGGTACCAATAGACAGACACATGAGGTAGTAGACAGGTCATAAGTTTATAGGTCATAGTGTCCAAGCAATCACCACACGGAACCGGTGGGCATTAAGAGTTTAAAATAGATAGATGGAACAGGTTTATACCTTAGTCTCAGCCTCCCTCAAGATATCATAATAGGGATTGTATGGCGGTGCTGACAGGATGTCCGGTCGGGGCGTGCGCAGGCGCATCTCCTCGTCTGACACGAAGGGCTTGTCGCGTTGACCTGGAAAATAAAATAAAACATTGTTATAATATTAGGATAAATATTTATTTCATCATAATGTTTTAATTTTTAAATTCACCATATTTGTTTTATTTTAAATCATAAAGTCTAATGATAAATTACTTTTAAAACCAATTAAAAGATAAAATAAAAAGAAAAAAAGTTCTGACAAAAATAGTAATAATCTTAATTTGAATAGCAATAACGTAACTTTTATAATTTGATGTCATTTCCATGTAATAAACATATGTATGTATGCATATATTTATGTGTCTGAGGAGCCACATAAATAATATAATTTTCGTATATGAATGTATGTATCTATGAATAATGTATGAGTTAGCACAATATATAAACGTATACACGTATGCAAACATACCTCTATATAAATACGGAAATATGAAATGAGTCAATTCGTTTAAAGTTTTAAGGTTTGGTAGATACTATAGTAACTATTTCTGTGACCTATTAGACTGTATTTAACACACACACACAAACACACATATAAAATTAACCACAGTAAGTTACTGTGGTTAATTTTATATGTGTGTTTAACACATATAAAATTAACCACTTATGAGAACTCTCATAAGTAGGTATAGTTTAAAACTATACCTACTTATGAGAGTTCTCATAAGTAGGTATAGTTTTAGGAGAGTGCACGACTAAATTCGAACTACGAAAGAGGTTTTATAATCCTTTTAAGAAACCGACTTCAACCTCATTCCCTTCCTTTTTTGAAGTCGATTAATATATTAAAAGTTGCTCCTAAATGAAACAAATACTTTACTGAAAACCATATCAGAAACGGTTCACCCAATTGCGGGGTAATGGCGGACAAAGAAAGACATACCTACAGGTCAAACTTACTGAACTTCTTTCCTTAACTGCACAAACTCATGTGCTAATGTTACCACTAAGTTACAAGTTACCTCAACGCATATGTCTATCTAAGTAGATCCTTATATACAAAATATCTAACGACGTTTTAACCCATACTTAACAAAATCACATACCTATTAATTATACATTTATTAGGCAGAGGCGCACATTACGGCAATTTATGCTACTGTACAACACTTTTCACTATTTATGTTATGAGTCCCATGTAATAGGGGGTGAGCCTATTGCCACATACCGGGCACAATTCTAGACTCCGTGCTACTGCTGACATTTTTTTTAAAAACCCAGTAGTACTTTGTCCGACCCGGGAATCGAACCCGAGACCCATTGCCCGGTAGTCGCAATTTTAATTTATCTTAATTCTTTATCTGAATCCGATTTTAATTTATCTTAATTCTTTATCTGAATTCTAAGTTCACATAGTGCCTATGTGTGAGCAAGCGTTGTTTCGCGCCAATTTTTGTGAGGTCGTGGTATCACTGTGGTTGAGCGGATCTACTCTTGCAGGAGCACGGCTATTCAACACTAAACACACTTATGCCATTTTCCAATTATAATAATTAGGTAATAGGTAATGTATTACAGATCTCCTCAACCTACTGTAATTCTTATATAGGGTGTGAATGGAATGCTTCTGAAAAACATTTAAGTATGGGAGAGCGAGCCATGCTTCGGCACGAATGGGCCGGTTCTATCGGATTGATACCACGGCCTCACAGAAAACAACCGTGAAACAACGCTTGCGTTGTGTTTCGTCGTGTGAGTGAGGTTACCGGAGGCCCAATTACCACAATCCTCAAATTTCCAATTCCCAAAATGCCGGTAACGCAGTTGTAACGCCTTTGTGTTTCGGGTATTCTTGGGCGACGCCGATTGCTTACCATCAGGTGATCCGTCTGCTCGTATACCGGCTTATGCGATAAAAAAAAACAGGTGATGGAGAAAAACAAGTTTCATAAAAGTAAGGAATTAAATGTTCCTTAAATGTAACAATAGTTGTAATCAGCTGCTTAAGGCTGATGTATGAATAACAGGAAAATAGAAACGATTAAAATTGTAAAAACAATTTCTTTTTGTTAGCGCTTCGAGAGCGTTCCGTTTACCTACACCCTGTAAACTTCATAACATAATTATTATGACACATGATCGACCACATATACCTACATACATGCATTACCAATGAAAAAACTGACTAACCAAAAAAACAATCTGCTCTAAACTAATCAAAAAACTATTTAACATTTCGCTTTACTTCCTAAACCAGCTAATAACAAATGGCTCCTCTCGGCAATGATTACGTTTGTTGCATGCATCTAATGTGTTGGAGTCAAGGGCACACATTATGTATTACATTATGTAGCTACGTGAACATTAATGTTAAAGTATTGGTGCTATACTGACACGCTTGTTTGCTTCCCCACATGGTGAACTGACCGTCACAATCGTGCATCCATTAAGAAAAGATTGACGAATTAGGTTTGGTAATAACACATAAATTTTAAAAATTATTATATTCATGGGTCAGCATTAATCTCTGATGAACCTGCACCTTTTTACTTGCAATCTTGAGGTGAAAATTGTATTAGACCCGAACCCCTTTTATGTAAAGGAGGCTCAGTTATTCCAGTTCCAGCAGGGAGCTGTCACGAACTGATTGTGAGGTTGATGAAGATGAATCAGGAATTGATGTTCAAAGAACTATGGGTACGCAGACACTGGAACACCAATTGCTACGATACTAAAGATGATTCATTTTTATGGCATAAGGTGGTAAACGAACAAACGGATCACCTGATGGTAAGCAATCGGCTTCACCCATAGACACTTGAAACACCTTGGCGTCAAAAGTGCGTTACCGGTCTGTTAGGAATTGGGGATTTGAGAATTGTGGAGGATTCAGGGATTGAGGGGACTGGGGAGGGGGAGTGATTGGGCCTCTGATAACCTCATTCACACGACGAAAACAACGCAAGCGTTGTTTCACGTCAGTTTTCTGTGAGGGCGTCGTATCACTCCGATCGAGCCGGCCCATTCGAGCCGAAGCATGGCTCTCCCACATATAAATTTTTTAGTTACACCAAAATGTTATCGTACATTAGTAAATTACGAATAACTTTTTTCCAACAGCAATTTCGAAATCAATAAAACCAGCTAAGTATAGTTACCTACGTGGGCGTAATTTCTCACGATCTTCATATTTTTTCCACAAATAATAATAATTGATTCCAAACTGTTTTGATTAATAAAATGGAACATAAATATGAACAGTTTTACAGACATAAATAATTTGTTCATACATAAATTAACGAGTATGATATAATTCGTTGACCCCTAAATCAAAAGTGCATCGAGGTGATTAACTAGTGTAAAGTGAACCGCAAATTATAACTTGCAATAAATTCTAGGTCAGCTTTGCTTGATTTATTTGTAGCAATATCACGCTTGTCCTTCCTGAAGAGGTCGGCAGATGTGTATTTAATATACCTAATAGGTACTTATCAAAATTAGAGGTATGTAAGTACAACTGCACGATTGTTATCATTCTGTAGACGTATTTGCAAATTATATCTATCAATGAAATTTCTACTGATAACTTTTTTTTCGACCTAAGACATGAGTCTTAGGTCGAAGGTCATACGGTCCTAGTTTCATAACTAGGACCATATTTTTATGATCGTCATCAACATGCCTATAACTGGCCACTGCTGACTAAAAGCCTCTTCTCTCACGGAAAAGATTTGAGTATTAATCACCACACTTGCTCGATGTGAATTGGCAATTAAAAGTTATAAGTATTTTTATATGTACTCAATCAAAATCAACTTTGTGACAATAATAAATATTCGAACGCGGTAGTATTGAACTTATGAATTTAAAATATGTTCGTCAGTAGTGTAGTACACAATGTCGAACTTAAATGCAACTTACTTACTTAATAATAACATCATTAAGTGGACAGAAGGTAATTAATTTCATATCAATCATACGATGAACTCATTAAACGTAATAAATTATAATAAAAATATAATTATGAGTACATCAGCATTGAGCTCTTCCTTAAGCTTGTTATTTCGTAAATGACGTTGATTTAATCATTAGGTACTGCAAGTACCAACACTAATATCAAGATTAAATAAGCTGAGATTTAAATAATTATATGACATACCAATTTTTTTTAAAGCTTTAACTGCCAATAGAACACTGTTGAAGGCAATTCTTTCGCTTAGGGCGGTCACCGGTGACGGGCATAGTGATTTTCTCCTGTGTCGTAGGTGCGTTTACAAACATACAAGTTCACATACACATGACACTCAGACCCAAAGCAACATAATGCGTAGATTTGCTCCGTGAGGGAATTTAACCTGCTACACTTTGTGCGGCAGGCGGTTGCCCAGACATCGCGCCAACCAACAGTCATAATTGTATGTTAAATATTGCCATCGTAGATTCGTTTAGCTCAAAGTCTACCTATTCTATCCGGTAAAGCCTATCTCTGCACCTCTTCGAAATTCGGTCATCAGTTTAGGCTACAAAGTGTAACAGATTTAAAATGATATGCTCATTATTCCGGCGATTCTATAAAAAAACAAACTGACGGAAAGTCAAATTAACTTCAGTGTTAATATTTATAACTACATAAGTAAGGTTAGTGTGGTATTTCTGTCTGTCCCTTTGTAAAGGGATAGCTTTAATATTATAAATTCCTTAATAATTTTGTTATTCACATTCGCGGACAATTTATCTTTTCGAAACGACCTTGGAGGTCTATAATTAAACTAGTACTGGCAGTGAAGCTCAAATTGACTTGCATATTATTAAAATTTCAAATGCAGTACGAGTATGGAATTTAGAACATCTGTGCTTAAACAACATGCTTAGTAATCAATCGACTTTGCTTTAAAAATATTCAATTGAATTTCGTACACCTATTTGAGGAACACACACATGGTATTACATCACATTTTAAATGAAACATCGTCTTTTTGATTGCCATATCATAGGGTTTTTTTTTAAGGGGGAAAAATCATCGAATAACTGCTCCCGCCAGGGAGTGTCAGACTCTTACTGACTAAAAACTACACAATTTTTTGATTTTTTGTCACCCTGTAAACCTTTCCATGACTTCCACGAACGTTTCAAGATCAAAATTAGCCAAATCGGTTCAGCTGTTGTTGAGTTTTTGCGAGACTAACGAACGGTAATTCATTTTTATTTATATAGATAGATTGAATATAATTTTTGTGATTGACAGAGCGTGGGCCATGAGTGCCATGCCATGATGCTTTTTCTATTTGATTATGATAACAATAGTTTAAAATGAGGTCAGGACGCAAAGCTACGAAGGATCTGTAAAATCATATTGTAGGACTTATATGAAGGCTACTTGTAATTTTATACGACTAGATATTTAATCAAGGTGGTAGCCAGATATGTATTAAAGGATGCATAAAATGTATATTGAAATCCTTGTTAAGAATTAGTAAGATTCATGGATGCCAAGAGCTGAATTAACTAAAAATCGCGGGTTACTTACGTGAAAATACCGAGAAAAGCTCTACTAATTTCAAACCACAGAGGGGCTCTTCCTTATGAGCAACGTGCGCGGTCGCGTATTTTCGTGAAATCCGTGATTTTTAGTTAATTTAATATGTCTCACGATAGTTATTATAAAAACATGCCAAGACTGCTAATAATCAAATATCTATAGTACATGATGTACTATTTCTGTTTCGCCGTCAGCCTGTAACGGTCCCTATGTCAAACAAAGGCCTTTTTAAGACACCTATTTGAAGTAACTGAAAGAAAGCGTCAATAATGTGATTTTTTTAAAACAGTCATGTCGTAGATACCATGGTACACACGGCTACACATCGAGCTTTACATAACCAGTATAAACTGAACGTTAAATGTGCGGAAAGATGATGCGACGCGATACCAGGATAAACTGGTTTTGTATAGGTTGATGTGTGGCCGTGTGTACCATCGCCATAATAATATGTCATCAACCAGCCCACATTATTTGCAACCCACAGCTTCGCAGATCAAGGCTTGTAAGACAATTCAGAGTGGCATCTCCTTGGCCTGCCAGAGTCGGTTAACTATTTGAAGTACACTATTATTTTTAATAATAATAATAATAATAAGCCCGCAGGGCACCTTGAGGCGAGGTGACGGGCATTAGCGATCCCGCGGGCTACCATCATCCCGAGTGCTCCAGGGAGAA
This sequence comes from Spodoptera picta, assembly GCA_038387885.1. NCBI lineage: Eukaryota > Metazoa > Arthropoda > Insecta > Lepidoptera > Noctuidae > Spodoptera > Spodoptera picta. Next base: position 102,990 of record JAZHFQ010000629.1, on the reverse strand, counting down.
GTCACCGTTCCTTCTTCTCCGGCTTGCCTTAATTGGCTGGCTGGAGTGAACAATGACAAGGAACAGGTCTCCCACCTCTGCCTTGCCTTCATTGGCCGTCCAGAGTGGAGTCGCGAGAGCAGTGATCCTGCTCGGAGGGTAAGAAACTATTCGTAAGTCGCGAGTGGGCCAGGGATGCAGGAGGCTTCGGCTGGAGCAGATGATCTGAGTAGAAAGCGGTGGTAGTTTCTTAACCCTTCAGCCACTCACATTCTCGTTGCCCCTATGTTGCTATATCTAGTAACCATTCCCGGGGCCCGGTCAGTGAGTTGGCGAGTCTCCGCCTGCCATTTTTACGTGTAAAAATTACATTGTTTCGGCAGGTGCCATAGTCATCCATAGTTCCCAATTTACCAGTCCACAGCAACCCATCCATAGCCCTACCAATTTTTTTTTCCATTATTCACAATAGTCCTACACTAACCGGGGACTGTCCTTGGGTGCATTTCCATAGTGCATACAGGGATAGTCGCCGGTTTGTGTCTCCATTACATTTAGATTAAAGTTGTCTAAAGGGCCTCTGCGCAGTTGGCTTCGGCCCCTCGTACGCCTCCCAAATGACCGGGACCCTGTGGTCCCGTGAATGGTAAAGACATAATAATAATAATAATATATTTATTTGCTTAAAACATGGTATAAAATAGGTGTTACAAAAATATGTTTGAAGTACAACATGTTTTGCTAATATTTTTATAGCATGCAAAATCAGGAAAAGTTCTAAAATTAACATCCTAGGCGTGAGGTTAATTTCCTCTGCATGAAATCACTTATAGAATAGTAGTTTTGTTCATTAAGCCATTTGTGCAATTTACGCTTAAATAGATTTATATTAACACATTTCAAATCATTCGGTATATTGTTATAGATACGGATACACATAGCCAAGCAATTCTTATTATATTTTGCTGATCTAGGAAAGTCATTTAGTACAAGTCTAAATGGATCTCTACGATTTCGTGGATTGACATCATTTGCAGTTTTAAATAAATCTTTGTTTTTTGTAACGAACATACATACTTCATAAATGTAAAGCGACGGTAATGGTAACAAACCAAGTCTTAAGATATTGGTTGGCATGACTGATCAGGTTGCAAACCGTACATAGCCCTTATGCACTTTTTTTGTGCGAGAAATGCCTTATCCCTATCCGTGCTATATCCCCACATTATTAGGCCATAGCGAAGCAATGATTCTACATGTGCATGATAAGCCATTATTGCTGTATTTAAGTTTGTAATATTTTTTATTTGCTTAAGTGAATACACAAATTTATTTACCCTAACAGATACATGTTCAACATGGTCCTTCCAATTCATATTTTCATCTATAATTAAGCCCAGGAATTTTGTTTCACCTACTCTTTTAACTTTTGGTATCGTTAGGTTGATGTCATGTTTTGTAGTATTTGATTTATTGAATTGTATGTAAACTGACTTGTCCAAATTTATTTTTAATTTATTATTATCTAACCAATCTATTAATTTATCTATTGTGTTGTTAACATCAAGCGCGTGGTCATTTGTTGTGTTTCCGTTCTTACGTGTTGCAACTATAATCGATATGTCGTCAGCAAAAAGAACACATTTATGGTTGATGATATTTACGACATCGTTTATGTAAAACAGGAATAAAATAGGCCCCAGCACGCTACCTTGCGGTACACCACGCCTGACATTTTTGTATTCTGATATTGATGGTGTAAGTATCATATTTTCATCAATGTTTGATATTGTTACACATTGTTGTCTGTCGCTAAGGTATGAAGCTATCCAGTGATAAGTAGGACCTCTTATCCCATATTTTTCAATTTTGTTTAACAATATGTCATGTGAAACGAGATCAAAGGCTTTTGATAGATCAAAAAACAAGCCAGTGGTCAGATAATTATTGTTTAAGTTTGTTAAAATTGTGCTTATGGTACTATAAATGGCTAGAGTGGTAGATTTTTGTTTTTGAAATCCATATTGATCTTTTTGAATGATATTGTATTTGTCACAGAAATTCACTAGACGTTTGTACATACATTTTTCGTATACCTTGGATAGTATAGGTATCAGGGTTATAGGACGATAATTATTTATGTTGTTTCGTTCTCCTTTTTTGAACAATGGTTTTACGGTCGATAGTTTAAGCGCAGCTGGGAAAATTGCTTGCGAGAATGATAAATTTATCAGATACGTAAGGATTTCAACTAACACATCCTTGCATGATTTTATTAATTTTGTACCCAGCTCATCATATCTGGATGCGTTCGTATTTTTTTGAGACATTATTTCTTGTCTAACTTCATTTGGTAACATTGGTTTAAGGAATATTGAGTTAGGAATTAATGTTTTATTGTTGTTGCTATACGTGTAGTTGTTTGTCGTAACATGTCCTAGATTAATGTAGTGGTTGTTAAAAGTAGTTGCTATTTCTTTGGGATTTGTAATAACTTTACTTTCCATATTTATGTTATCTATGTTATGTTTAATAGTGTTGTTATTAATTTCGTTATTAATAATTGTCCAAGTAGCTTTACACTTATTATCATTTTGTTTTATAAATTTAATATTAGTATTTTTTTTAGAATTGTATATACATTTTTGTAGAATTTTGGCATAGGTTAAATACTTATTTTTATTCAATGTATTTTTTTTTCATAATATTGAAACCGTAACTTTCTTTTCATTTTACAGCTTCGCTTTAATCCCTTACTTATCCACTTTTGTTTCCCTTTATCGCACATATTAACTTTAATTTTGTTTTCGGGAAAACAGAGCTTATGAAATAAACATAATAAGTCATGAAATTTGCTAAACGCTGTATTCGAGTCATTTTCAGTTTACACAACATCATATTCTTACTTATAATTTCTAATTATAAGTTTGAAATCGCCAACATGGTGATTAATGCTCAAACTTTCTCCGTGTGAGAAGAGGCTTTGCTCAGTAGTAGTCAGGCTGTTGATGATGATGATCATATTTTTATCACTGTGATATGATAAAGTATGAATACTATCATAATATAACAAGGTACCTATATCTTTTCTTTATTAGATTGACATTTGCATTGTCTTATATTATAGTCGTTTATGTTTGTGAATAATGTAACCACTTTATGGTGCTATAAACGTTTGGTCGACAGATTTCTAATTAAGTACAACTTCAAAGAGGTTTTAGTATTTTTTTTTTTTCATGGCATAAGCCGGTAAACGAGCGGACGGATCACCTGATCGTAAGCAATCGGCGTCGCCCATGGACACCTGGAACACCAGAGACGTTACAAGTGCGTCACCGGCTTTTTGGGGATGAGGAGTTTGAGGTTCGTTGGGGATTCAGGGATTGGGGAGATTGAGGAAGGGGAAGGTAATTGGGCCTCCGGTAACCTCACTCACACGACGAAACACAACGCAAGCGTTGTTTCACGTCGGTTTTCTATGAGGCCGTGGTATCACTCCGGTCGAGCCGGCCCATTCGTGCCGAAGCATGGCTCTCCCACGAAACAAACTTATGTTAATTAATATTACGTGCATTTACAACGATCGATTATTGTGAAGTTTTTGGGTTTAGTTAAGAGATACTATTTTTGAAGAAATACAATAACAACAAAATCAATTAATACCGAACATACTTCTATCTGGAGATGAACTTTCAAGCTTTACTTATAGTATTTTTGAACCTTATTCTTTTGTTCCTTAGTAACATAACATAACATGACATAACATCACGCCTTTTATCCCCGAAGGGGTAGGCAGAGGTGCACATTACGGCACTTTATGCTACTGTACTATGTAACACCCACTTTTCACTATTTATGTTATGAGTCCCATGTAATGGGGTGTGAGCCTATTGCCATATATCAGGCAAAATTTCAGACACCGTGCTACTGTTGAGAATTTTGTAAAACCCAGTAATACTTTGCCCGACCCAGGAATCAAACCCGAGACCCCTTGCCCGGCAGTCGCACTTGAGACCACTCGGCCAACTAGGCAGTTACTTAGTATAATTTAAAAACTCTAAACTTCCTTTATTCAGTTAGTAATCACTTCAGATCGGACGTCTGTGTTTGGAAATCCTCAAGAAGAACCCTAAGCTCAGACATAATTGTCACATCTCTCAAACAGCTTGGTGGTTGATTGAAGCCAGGCAAAAGATTGTGATGATACCTTTGAAAGATGGGCATCTTTCGAAGGCGATACGCAGTTTCAGGACTTAGGTTTAAGAAAGTTCGTAATATGGTAGAGTATTCTTACCTATAAGCAGGTTAGCATTATAGTCTCTCTCGGACATGGAGCAGTTCACCATGTACCAGTGGTCGCAGATCAACATGCGTTGCTGGAACAGCGTCATGTTGGGGCACTTGTAGCTGAACTGACGGCCCAGCCCGTCACACATGTGGTACACCTGGAGACAATGAAAAGTAACTTTTAGGAAACGATTGTTAGGTATATTTTACTTTACATGGATAGTCAGACGTCTTCAAGTCAACCAATTTTCGGTTAAATAAATTCTATGGCATATTATAGGTAGACAGATAACACTGAACACAATTCCAGACAAAATCGACAAATTAGTCAATACCTACAGAAATGTATGATTCATTAAATAATAAAAGGATGTCACGTGAAGATTATTCAATATCCTTAAAAAGACACGACAGACTATCAATAAGGTAACAGCAACTAATGAAAATAAGTAATACACCAAACTCCTCATCATAGACGTCATTCATTTGCTAAACTATACTAAAAAGTATAGTTATTCACATATATACATTCAAACACAGTTATTCCAAATCCTTCGAACTAAATTATTTGTTTAAATATAATAATATCGAGATGCAAATTAACAAGAATTCGCACTGCAAATATTCAGATTGAATAGTTTCAGTAAATAGAAGCAGGGATATAATACTCATGTTATTTATTATATTCATTCTCACTTCAGCTATTCTTATGTAATACGTACATATTTATGAACATTGAGTTCATTTAGCATATAGGCAACTGCTATAACTATAATCAGAAACATCCGTCTTATAAGCATGTACAATCGTCAAAATTTACGATAGTACGAGTACACATTTTTAAACAAAATCCTGTGGCAGACTCGCAATCTACCGCCCTTTTATCCCTAATTCCCTGTGGTCGCTCGAGTGCAGGTGAATATCGCTTACTGATGATCGGCCGCTAACTTTGTCGATTGTACCTTACTTGTAAAATTGTTAAATTCAAAATCAAAACATTAACGGATCTGGGATTGAATAGAGGTGTACAAATTTCGTGGACCTCCCACTCCCAAACTTTCATTCGTTTTATTTAAGTATTGTATGACGAAATAAAAATTGATTATAATCTAACTGACGGATTAATTACATTTTTAGTTTTCATACACCGTCATAATTTCTATTGGAAGGGCTTCATAAGCTCTACTTACAATTACTAGTTACTTATACATATAAATCGATCAATAAGAAGTAAATCTTATCTAACACAGCCATGAAAAGAATGATTTACGAAACTCCTTAAGCTGGTTTAACGTCCTAATACTTCATAACAATTTATGGCTGTACAAAGGCGCTAACCGTCACCAATTAAATGTACCATAAACAGAGTAACAAATACATTAACATTTATAAGAATGAATATAACACAAACTATAAGCTTCTTAAGAAAAGAATCTAAAAAGCAAAGATTAAACCGATTACACCATAATATTGAACGAAGATCGTACAAACAGTTAGTTTTTATTAAAAACTGAAATATTTTCTACCATGATCAGATGATCACCATGATGATCACAGATGTGATTATCAGATTATCAACAAAATATCATCATCATAACATCAAGCCTTTTATCCCCGATGGGGAAGGTAGTAACACACACTAGTAATATGGGGTGAACCTATTGCCATATATCGGGCACAATTTCAGACTCCGTGCTACTACTGAGATTTTTTTAAAACCCAGTAATACTTTGCCCGAACCGGCAATCGAACCCGAGACGCTTTGCCTGGCAGTCGCACTTGCGACCACTCGGCCAACGTGGCAGTCGTTCATCATCATGACCAACAAAACATGTTTAGACTAATACAATTAACAGTTTAAAAACTTAGGAAGCGATAATTATATCTCAATTTAGATAATAATATTTACGCTTCGAATGCAGGCTTCCGACAAATAAATCAGGAAGTGTTGTATGTTGTTTGATGCGTCGAACTCTTTGTGCTAACTGCTACTGCTACCGCTGATAGAAACCTCTAGACCATGGCCGTAAGCCATTTAGCTTAATTATTATAAATGTACGATGTTTTTTCTATGCATTTTGTTCAGTGAGGAAGTGTACAAGTTATCACATATTTGTATTGATGAGTACAGAGGTGCTAAAGGCTTTAATAAGCTTATTGTTTTAGAGTTATATATTATGGTATGTAAAAAAACACATACTTATATTATTGAAAACAACAATATTAAAACAAAAATACATGCTCTAAGGGATGAAACATCATCATTACAGATAAAAATAGATGACGAAAGGAAGAATGCTCTTCGAACTTATCGAACTATTCATATACGTCTACAAGCTGATATCATTTAACACATCACTAATTACCACCACCCGCTCTCCAATCTTCCCAATTCCTGAATCCAGAACAATCCTCAAATTCCTAATCCCCAGAAGGCCGCACTTAACGCGCACGCACTTGTAACACCTCTAGTGTTCCAGGTGTCCATGGGTGACGTCGATTACTTACTGTCTGGTGATTGGTAATTCGTCTGCTCGTTTACTGGCTAATCCCAAAAAACACAAATTGTATTAAAAATAGCACTTATTTAATTAAAACAAGCCCTTCAAGAACACACACTTCATAACACAACACCTATTTATCAGGAAAATACGCTCTAACTACAAAACATAAATAACAGGCATGGCGACTATTTTTTAATTTTTTGTCCGTCTTTTAGATATTTTAAAAATCTTCGATACGTATTTTTTCTTTTTTCTCGTATCCAAAAAAACATGTAGATATTTTGAGTTAAAATGACGCGTGACGTCACAATTAGGTACGATTTCTCCGTAAGTGTGACGTCAACACCCCCCACTCCCTAACTTCAATGCGGAATAACTACGTATTCTTCTGTTAATTTGATAAAACAAAAAATACGTGTCTAATATTTTCGTGCGATCTTAATGACGGACTAATTACTTTTTTGATTTTTTTACCCAGTCGACACGCCTACTATAATCCAAACAAAATGTATGCCAAAACGTGAATCGTATGCTTTAGTACTAATTCTAAGATTTACAGCAAAACCTTTTCATACTCGTGCTCACAATATATAGGCACGCAATGACATGAGCTGACATAACAATGAAGTAAGATATTACTTGAAGTTCAACCGTGCCTAAAGTATTTTGGAGATGACTCATACGTGTGTTCATACACATGGTTACATATTAAACCATACATAACCAGTATAAACGGACTGTCGAATGTTTGAAAAGACCACAAATAATGAGACCACGATATTCTGGTTGTCTATAACTTGATGTGTTTAGTGTACATACAAATTCCACACACGGAAATAATAGAGTGTTATGACTATGGGAAGCGACTGAGCGATTTTTTTTGGTAATTTGTCGACGATTGTTATAAAAAATTGAACTTTGTGTGGCAAATATTAAGACGAGGTCTCGTTGTTGAGCTTATGGAATTTTGTTCTGTGTGGGATTGATGGTTTCATCGTCATACTAATTAATTGATGTAAGTTGTAACAAATGCAATTGATTAAGCTAAACATGAATGTTTAATGTGGGGCTATTTTTTTATATTGAGCTCTGCAACTTGGCAACCTGTACCAACTAGTTTTATGTGCTGCTAATGCACGAAATCTAAGCGCTTTGACAAGAAATAAAAACATCAAGCTCTTTAATGAAATAATAGAGGTAAACATCGCTAATGCTTTCTTACCTATTTTTATAAGCCATGGTAGGCCTAAATACATACTATAGGTAAATGCACCTATAAGATATTATGTATCAAGGAGTTATTTCAAAATTGAACGGCACAATCACGTTAAATGATCATTACTCAGAAGAGAATTAAAAGCCTATTACAATCAATTTACAAATAGCAAAGCCTAGCGTATAATTTATTTTTATTTATTTATTTATTTATTTATTATAATGACCCTATTTACAACGAAGCCTCGCCTTACGGCGCCAAAAGTAATTTGCAATCTTCAACGGTAATATACTAGCGGTAGTTGTTAGGAATCTCTTATAAAAACTAATACATCAACAATAACAAAATAACAATATCACTTCTGAGAAGAACTGTTTTGATGACAATTATCTCAGGCATAATAATAAATAATAAAAACATGAGTGTTGATAATTTGTAACGACTTTAACTTTATAATTGTTTTCCTTAGTTTGTGTCGTCATAACTTATAATAACAAGCGTGGAAGATTTTAAGGAATAAATATTGAATAAATGTAAACAATAATAGGTACTATTTAATTGAACAAGTGTTTATGTGATCAGGCACGGATTTTGATTGTTAAAAGTGCGTATGTCCAGTTGACTTGTTTTATACTTAATGGGATCCCGAACCGAAACCTAAAATTTTCCGTTGCATAGGACCTTTGACATTGGACTCTGAAACCGTTTTTATTCAACTCATAAATACCCCAATTTTTTGTTGCCCTAAAATTTGCTTTTCACGCGATCAGACCATCAACATTACTCAACCCACCTCAGACGAGAAAAAACTATCTGAGAAACATGTGTGTGTACGCATAAGGCATTAAACACACACTAATTATTTCCTAAACCTCATAGATGATTGTGAAATAAGCCTAATCGTCCGCATGATTGCGTTTTGCAAATGTTATAATTTGTTGCAATTATTCATTGTCTTGTAGACCATTGTAAAGTAACGCAGTTAGCAAGTAGGCTGTCAGGTCAGTGAGCTAGGCTAATGTGTCAAGATCTGCACATCAATCTAGTATTGCAATTATTATGTTTTGCTTTGTCTTCGAGATTATGACATGTTCAAGGTAATGTTATGGGTTAGTTCGAAGTTAACCTAGATCTGAGGTTTGGAGTCATCGTCATCTGGAATTACCCTCAGCACAAAGATTTTCATGTCAAGATTAAATGGTACTAGGTAGAGGATTCTGTTGCCTGTACTCTATAGGTTGGTTGTAGGCTAATATAGATCGACGTCTAATAGGGTAAGACGTGATTGAATATAGAATATACTTCCTGTCTTCACTAATTGTTATGAGAATACCATTCATAAAGCCATAAAGAGTTCATGCCTTAATCAAAATAAAAATCAAAAATACTTATCTTAACTCGAATATCGAACATCGGCTTAAGCTATCATACTTGGGTCTACTAAAAATCACAACTGTATCATCTTCACCTACATACAAAAACAATGATGTCATGTTAACTGAAAACGATTCATAACCGTTCAGAACCATAAACATGTTTAAAATGACCGTGGCCAAATGACTGAAAATCCTTAAATCAAACATCACCAACAACCTCGCACAAACTCATTTATATGTCATCTCAATAACATAACACAAAACCATAATGAATCTCATTTCATACACACCGACCACAATAGCCAATTACCTAGAGGTCATGGGTGCAGCCTCATCAGTGCAAGTTGTTCGATAAACCAATGTAAATGGAACTATACGTTTATTAGCTATTTTGAGTAATTCTATTTGTTCACGTAGCCCACGATTGTGCTTGTTTTATTTATTGACTGTGTTAAAATGTTTCATTGTATGTTTCAGACGTATTCGTTTATCATTTGCAATGCGTAACAGTATTAGCTTATTCATCAATCACATCATTATCAAATCGAGGTTTTGACTTATTTCTTCTGTCTGGTAACTTGTACATTTGATTCATTAACTTTGTTGGAGTATTAAATTATAGTACGACCTTCTACGTCATTAGATCCTTCAAAAATAAATATAAAGTGCAATGAAGAATGGATAAGACCTTCGATAATAACATAAATGGTAAATAAACAATGTATCTACAAAGTTTTTATTACAGCCTTTAAGTCTGCAATTGATCAAACAATGCGTTAATTTAGCAATTGATATAATTACGTTTACTCACGCAACATAAACACGATTGAATAATTCCCTTCATTTTTGCCTATTTATGACTTTTGTTACGAAGTTTTTAGGTTACAGTTCCTACCTGTTTGTTGTTAAAACAAATAAATTATTTTAAAGCTCCATTATCATGGAGTATCATCACATGGAGTTTTTGATTGACTTGTTGTTTCGTAATATTAAGTTTGGATAAGTGAAGCTTTATGTAATTGCATTATTGGGTATTACTAAATATCAAAATTCGTTACTGAGATTGATATATAATAGGATAATCGCTTCTTAGTTTTCTAAATTGCTTTTGATAGTGTGTGTACGTAATTTTTTTATTGTTACTTACATTTAAAGCATAATTTTCTCTCGTTTATGTGATTAGAATACTGTTATGCTGTATATGTTATACTAAATGCCTTAATTAGTGAAGTTTTTAAGTTTTCGTCTTTAAGTTATGTAGTAAACGGTTCCTGTGGAGTTCCACAGGGTAGTGTCATAGGGCCTATCCCATTTATTCATTATTCTTTAAACTAAAATACATATTTTTCTATTTTAAAGAACTACTCAGCATAATCTTTTAAGTTTCTTGGTGGTATAATGTTAATTTGTCAATAGTTTATTTTAAATTCTTTACAATGGAAATGTCTGAGCATTTTTTACCACTTTTTTGCTTTACGTGTTGTATACATATCAATTTTGCATATATCATCATTACAGCTTACATCATGAGTACAAAGCACTGAATAATGAAGTTAACACGTTTTATCAGTAGCTGAAGGTTACCACTTATATAATTATGTGTACATAGGATAATTACATTAACGTAAAAACTTTGATAAATGAGATTCTTATACCTTGGCCCTTGGGTGAAGTATACACCACGATTGCATTGATAAGTTTGTGTTTTGTAATGTCTGGAATCAACGAGGTTAATGTTAAGTAAAACTATAAACGATGACCACTTGACCAGGCATTAATTAAATTACTGGAAATAATATATACCATACCAGGATAAAACTTGGTTAATTTTCTTGCAGTGTGTTTGGTATAAGTACGTTAAGGATTCACAATCTTATTCTTGGTAAAATAGTTTATGAATTAAGCCATTTGTCATCATTTACTGTAGTACTAAGATGGTTATATATTCCGTGATCTGCGATAGGTGTATTCGTACTATTTGCATTTCAATTATTTTTTTTTTTAGTTGGAGTTGTACCATCTCGGAATATTAAGTGGCGAATCAGCATGGTACTAGCGTGATGTACCTCTTAGATCTGCACAGTCGGATAACAAATTGAGTAGGTACTTGCAGAGATAATTCAGTCAGTTTGACTGTCACGATAGTAACAATGGTCAGGTCAAGGTCATTCTGGATGGTTCTTCCTCATTCCGATCTTTATGTATCTGTCACGTTCAGTACACGGATGTCAAAATGTCAGTTTTTGTAATAAGATGTTTTTGATTTCGGGTCGAACTGTTTGGTCTAGACAGATGATAAGTTCAGTGTTTACTTTTTGAGTTATAAACTGTGTTTAGGTTTTAGATAATTGTGGCAAAAAGGTTAGCTTAAAAATAGAATATGTAATAGGAGAAATACAATTTGCAATAGCACATAATCCTAGATGTCGGTTTCCAGATGTAAGTGTATTTGACAAAGTAAGTTTAAGACGCACAAAGTGTTAAGTATTAGAAAAACCTATCAGCACTTTTTGTTCCACCCGGGAATTAAATCAAAAACCTCAGGAACCACAATTACACGCACAACAATTTGATCAATGAGCCTGTCAAGATTTTTTCCCCTGGACTTCAATAAACAAACAGACCACAAGCTTTGTAGCTAGAGTATTGATTATTTTTTCTCTTTGATTGCTCTATTTAATTTATCGAATACGTGGTACATGCTCAATGCTCTCAACCTTTGAAAGTGTGGACCATGGATGTCATCATTAGAGATAATAATAGGCATAGCTTAATACTATACAAAAAGTCTACTACGAAATTAATTGGATACACAATAATATATGTATTTATAAACACGGATATTGTATGGAGTGCGTAAAAAATAATAAAATGTAAATTATATCTTCCTTATTCGTTAAAGATAGCATTTTGTATAACGACTACTTTACTTTGTTAGTCTGCGGTAACTTTGATTTGTTTATTCGCATGTAGATCACCTTGCGTTTAATTTATGTATTTCGTTTGATAAATCACAATATTATTATTTCAAGTTTATAAATATTAATTAGATTAACGCAGATGTTGGTTCATTAATAAAATTTACAATATGTTGTTCCTCTGCCTGCTTTTATCTAAAATTGCTTTGTCGTCTTTTTCTTCCATTTATCGAAATAAAACAAACAAATCAAAATCAGCTGTTTGTACAGCGCCATCATCATCATCATCATCATCATCATCATCATTAACATCCTGAAATACTGCCCGCCCACTGCTTAAGGACTAAGGATATGTATATTAATAAGGTAACAACATAAAGTACTTTGTGTAGTGAAATAAGCGTAGCATGTAAGATCTTTATAACAATTATTTGACCACGAAAATTATGTACCTGTAATTTTTTTTATAGCATAAGCTGGTAAACGAGCAGACGGATCACCTGATGGTAAGCAATCGGCGTCGCCCATGGACACCTGGAACACCAGAGGCGTTACAAGGGCGTCACCTGCTTTTTGGGGATTAGGAGTTTGAGGGTCGTTGGGGATTAGGAGTTTGAGGGTCGTTGGGGATTCAGGGATTGGGGAGATTGGGGAAGGGGAAGGTAATTGGGCCTCCGGTAACCTCACTCACACGACGAAACACAACGCAAGCGTTGCTTCACGTCGGTTTTCTGTGAGGCCGTGGTATCACTCCGGTCGAGCCGGCCCATTCGTGCCGAAGCATGGCTCTCCCACACTTAAAATATATTAAATTTGTAATATGACAAAGGCACAGACCCAAGTCCGTGGAGTAATATAATTTATTATTATTAAAAAAAAAAGGATATGTATAAGAGAGTTTACTATAAACACCACGCTCGATATTAAATTTGCTGGTGCCCAGTGTCTATCCAATGTGTATGTCATACAACCTGTCACCCCTTTATTATCTTTTCCCATAGATACAATAATGTCTCTTCCCTGTCTTTTATTTGAATCCTTATGTTGTTTTCAATATTAATTTCTGTAGTCAATTATTTACGGAGTTCGCAACGTTCGTATTTTTATAAAACCGTGGTAATCAATATGTCATTAGACCGCTTAATCGATAAATCATCTATTCGATACGGTCCCATTCGATTATTGCGAATCGAATAAATTGTAATCATACAAAGGCATAATTGTTGTCATTAGATGGTCATTGATGGTTGAGGAAGGCGCCTGCCTTAACCTAAATTTGATTAAAGCAATGAATCGATTATACACTTTTTTTCTACCTATTTCAAAAATCGATTTTAAACTGAGAGTTCAATTAAGAACAATAAAAAATCCTCTTTGGAATTAGATATTGATGACTATTTCTATGAATATTTTTTCCTTTAATAAACTATTCGGTCCATTAATTTGAAATAGATACAAATCACAAATTGAAACTATCGATTAATGTTTTTTCAACATCACAGTAATTTTGAGAATTTGTATAAATTGACATCGATAGTTGTCTATATCACACAAGGTTAGTTTAGATTACATTTTTGTGACACAATATTATTTCTAAGACTGAACAGCGCCGCTATTAGTGCCTACAGTCTGTGAACATGTTACCATGGCGGTCACCGGTGACCGACGTTAGCGGAGGATTTGCCTTCAACAGTTACAGGACATAATACATGAGGTATACATACATACATAGGTAAAAATACTTTGTTTCAGTGTCAATAGGTACCTACAAAATAATTCCCAGCCAGATTGATATAGATTGGTCACAATATATGGTAGTTCTGGAGCAAATAAACAACAAAGGTCCATTAATGTCTGATTAAGTTTCTTTCAGTCTAATTGATGTATAGTTTGGCGTATTTGTCACAAGAAATGTATGAAACTGCCTCATTGGCCGAGTGGTCGCAAGTGCGACTGCCGGGCAAGGGGTCTCGGGTTCGATTCCCGGGTCGGGCAAAAGTATTACTGGGTTTTTCAAAAAATTCCCAGTAGTAGCACGGAGTCTGGAATTGTGCCCGGTATATGGCAATAGGCTCACCCCCTATTACATGGGACTCATAACATAAATAGTGAAAAGTGGGTGTTACATTGTACAGTGGCATGATGTACACCTCTGCCTACCCCTTCGGGGATAAAAGGCGTGATGTTATGTTATGTTAAATGTATGAAACATGTCTCAGTTACCTTAAAAGCAACTTGTCAGACATTGTGAAACAGGCCCTTAATGTAAAAGGTTATTGAAAGCGTTGCACTGCTACTGAAAAAACTATTTCATTGTCAGTTTTTATTCAAATATTTCGTTTATATTGTCGTCATGTTTACTTAATGGGTTTTTGTGAGAGCTAAAAAGTTCTACTTCCATTGACATGTTATTAAGATAATATTATATTCAAACTTTAAGATGATAAGTTGATATTTTGACATTATCATCATACATGTTATAAAAACCTGTCTTAGGATTTAAACTCACGAAGTTCTTTAATATAAGATCACATTTTCTAGGTTTTTCTTTTAACATCTTCTTACTCGTAGAAGACCCTATTTCGCAATAGGTATCACAATTCTATTTTTCTTAATGTTCAGTAAAATCCTGAGTTTTTACACCTCGTTAAACAGGAAAACTAAAACAAATATATTCAAATAAAACCACGAACACAAACCGACACAAAGAAAACTCGGTCTCAAAAACCAAAAGTAGTAAAAGTCGGTCACCAGTAGATGACGACTGATTCGTCATAAGTATCACAAGAGGCATGTCCAATACAAACGAAACGTCATCCACAAAAGTGCAAGTTTTACTTTCGATCTCCGTTATGTAGGTGATATGTACATAAGCGCAGCGATAAAAGATGGAAAGCAGCGTGTGCGGGTATAATAATTATTGTATGTGGTTTGTAGTTATTTATCCTATTGGTAGCTCTAATGACTATCAAGAATAAATAATTACGTATACAATGATTTCTTTTATAATCAGAATTATAACGTATATTAACTGTAGCATGTTTAAAGTAATTCTTATACCCACAAGCGATCGATAGATGAACTTTTAAACGGAAATATAAATTCTTAAGCTATTCCATCATAATCTAAAGCATTCACATTAATTTACTTAGATTTGGGACCAGCAACAGAAATGACAATTTTAGTAGAAGTACCAAATACAAGGTTTCTACCTCCCGCAGCGTTCCAAATCGCTCCGCTTATCACGATGGGAGCTGGTTATCATCATCAGCGCTGCGTATAAGGTCAAGGTGAACGAACTGGTTCAGTGGATCACTGTCGCTTCAAGTCGGACGCGTCTCGTCTGCAGCCACTTTGAGACTTGTGCTAGCTTTGCTGGTATACACACTAGATTTTTTAATTTTTAGAAAATTCTAGATAGAGATTAGACATCCTTTTTTTAATATGAATTCAATACATGTAGGATTGGGAATTATCTTAATCCTGTGTTTATTGTTGATATTAGGAGAGCCAAGAATACAACCATTAATAGGAGTTCTGAAAATGGGACTTAATTTATGAGTCAGTTTACATAGAGAACAAATAATTTGACAAATAAGGCGAACTACCTAAAACTAAATTCTATTTGAATAATCTAAAATACTAGTTTACCACGGTTTTTATGAAATTAAGACCTTATGCAATCAAGTAATGACTAGCCTAGACCTACCAATATAAACAAGGTCCTTCTTTCCGCACGTAATAACTTAATAAAAATCATATTGCATGCTGATAGTTAGTGTTTAAAAAGTAATTATATTCTGAGAAAAAGCGTTGCTAAATTCGGTATAGTACTGTACGGTGCGATTATTGCAGTACGAGTAAATGATCATAAAGTTCAAGGCGAAGCAACTGAGCCAGTAGCCGTGAATGAGAGCGAAGCCAGTGAGAGTTATTATGGTAATATGGATTTACATTTTCATTCATGTGCAGTTATTATGTAATCTGATGAAGGGGCAGATAGTGACCGAGACGAATCGGTTAGTATCGATGTACTATAAGTGGTACTCTGTAAGGATGATGACCGTAACTGATGGGCTGATGAAACATTTCTATGGTTGATATGCAATGATGCTAGGGAAGTAATAGTAGTTAGATTAAATTAACCAAGTATTGAAGTTCATAGAGTCCATTATATAACACTGTGTTTATTTTTCTAATTGGTGATATATCGATTGATAAACATATAGTATTTGATTATAATAACGCATCTAATTTGTGACAAGTGCAACTACTGAGTTGAGAGACTGAACTATTCTTGACAACGATTATTATGTTCTACATTCTACAATTAGGCTTAGGTGGGACTAAATCACAATGCAATGAGCAATGGTATGTATTTTCCATTAAAACGTTAATTAAGTCTAATGTTCAAATGAAGGCTATTAACAACTAAGTAACATGTTTAAAGTAATAAATATGAAGGGTCATTAGTCTTCCAAAAGGAATTCCACATTCACTTCAAATGGACCACGGACAATGTTTAATGATGATGCGATCAACAAATCCGAACATATGTGTATACTCTTGAGTGCGTATGGGACCCTGGTAGGTGCCCTGAGGCAGTCTGAACAAATTCGTTTATTCAAACAATTATGTCGGTTTGTTTTAGATGTTCTTCACCCACGAACATTATTTAAGTAGCAGTAAAATAAATTTTGCAATAGACATTTCATAACATCGCAAAGATTTGGTAACCGACATGACATTAGGATTATTATTCGCCGAAAAAAATACTCTCACAGTACATTGAGTAGTGTTTACAAATGTCTCTAGGTTATAAGCGGTTGCGGTATGGACATCATCGGGTATAAGATAAATGATGTTTTTTTAATATATGATACAAGTGGTATAGTAATTGTATATTTTATCGTTAGTACCGATGAATACAAATGTAACTACTGATTGCTAAGTTAATAAGTTCCCTCACTTATGTATGTACAGGTATCTACAACACCATTATGAAAGTTATAAGCACTCAGTTCAGTCGTCTATCGCTTTTGACTCACCAACTTCCATCCAGTCATTGTTTCCGCACTAGTGCAATACAAAAACGCAGGTGTCACCGACTCATTTCGTAGTTATTGCTAAACTAGCACAATAAACTCATAACAATGGGTTTGCGTGTAATTTATGAGTTTTAGACAGAAGGTGATGTGAAGATAAGGTTCACCCGAAACACACAGTGGAATACTATTTATGTTGTGGACCCAGAATCGAGCCCTGCGGTACCCCTGTTTTTAGTTTTACAAGAAGTCATTATGTTTTTATAAATTTAATTCAATATGTTGTAAAAATATTGAACGCCTTAAATTAAATGTAATATTGGAGAACCAAAAGCTTGAAGGTGCTTATTGAGCTATCTAAAATTTATCTCAAGTAGGATCAGATGATCTTGCTAAGATTCACAATATACAATATCAGACTGTAACCTAATTGAAAGAGGAATCATATCGATTACTTAATTTTAAAGTTTAGTGACCTATGATCATAAAGATTGCAATCTTCAAATGGTAGAAGGTACAGTCACATTTCTACCAAACAAGGCTAAAACGTTTACTTTTACATCGATCGATCTTCGTGCCTTCGCGACAGCGCTAGGTTAGGTATGCGCCCGTGCATGTATAGGTCAGGGTTGCCACTGGAACCGTTTGCTTGTCCCCGTGTAACAGTGGCGTGTGAACCCTATTGTTTGGACCTTTAACTTAAGTTTTGCACCACAATCTGATGTACTTGTTATTTTTGTTGCCTGATTACAATTAAGTTTAAGTTAATTATGCTTGTAATTATTTGAAATTATTGTCCTTTAGTGTATGAGTGTGTGTGTGTGAAGAAAATATGTCAAAAACATTAAATAAAATACAATAAGCACTTTCTCTATCTAAAAAGGTTCAAGCTTATTAACTTAAACCTTTTTAAACCGAGCGACCTCTAACTTATTTGGACTTCTTACCGATTAAGGTTAACCTTTTTATGTAGAAGTGACTCAATTAGAAGACTGTGACGAAATGTTATTAAAAATGTTTAAAATGCCAATAATATTGTTATTATATTTTGTAAGCTTGAACAGAAAACCCAATCAAATCACCTCCAATTAACTAATACGTATTATATACAAATACCGAAATAGGACAAAAAATACTATTAATTAATCAGACGAGCTATTAAAGTAAATTGAGGGTTTCTTGTAAAGCACACCGCTGTATGATAACATAACAACGTGTTTACTAGATTATCTTAGTTATATGTGAGTAGAAACAATTATTTCACAGGTTCCTAGAGGTACATTGTCTGTTGGAGTTATATTACAGTTTCTTTTTTATAATGTTGGTTGCGTTATCTTTGAAAATAAATGGTCCATTGTTTTCAACAGATCATTGGTTTGTGTGTGAGTGATTGCTTACATGGGTACTGGGTCTAGGTCTCGTGTTTTTTTGTCGAATTCAAGAACATTTTTAGTTAAAAATTTGATCTGTTACACCATGAAATAAAATTTATTTTTCATTTACATCTCTAGAGGTATCTTCAGGGCAATCAGTAGTTTTGTCTTATTATATAAAAGTTAATATACGTTTATGTTGGTTTGATATTTTTATATACCATGACGACGGTGGCAAAAAAGCACACGGCCCACCTGATGGTAAGTGGCTACTTGGTGGCTACCGTGGTCTATGAACGTTTGCATGAACAACACATGCGCATGGTCGACCTATTTACGTACTCCTTTCTTGAAGAACCTCATTACAGTCTGTGTATTCGATTTGTAGATTAAAAAATTGTAAGGAAAATATGAAATTAAGAATTTTGATTGGTACCTGCGTTAATTAATTCTAGATAATGCGAATGCGTCTTATTGGAAGATCTAGATTTTAGTGCGGAATAGATTTCCATGAATGAATTTGATGATCTGAAGAAGTAGCTTATTCATTTATCTACTTTTATAGCTGATAAATATATTTTGTTATCCAATTACAAAGAAAAAATTAATCAAATAAATAAATGAAATATAAAATTAATACAATGAATTCAAGTAGGTTGTAAAACCAGTTATAAGTTTATCGAAATCAAAATTAAACTGATTTCAGTGAACTTAGACGCATCGGCGATATCTAGAATAAATAACGACGATTTTTGCATAACTAATGTAAGCAGTGACCTTCTTAATAGACTAAAATAAAACGACAGGTTGTAAAGATGGTAACTAGCTAATCTAGTGCTTATAGTAACTTACTAGGAGTTACATTTCCATGCATCTATGACTTTTGTTACAGCAAGCCTTGATAGTGGCATGACTTTACATGAATATGGCCCAGGTGGCTAAGAGTCAACTAAGGAACTATGAAGAGAGCCAGAGCAGCGCTCTCTGATCAAGTTTTTAAAATGAGATCTCCATACCATCGCTGGAGTAATTATGGCAAACTCGCTTATGTACAAGAGGCTCATTAGTTCCAGGCCTTTATTCTTTTCAGCCCAAAAACTTCTTAGACAGCATGAATTAGAAAAATTTATCAATGCTTTTTCCACATTATCAAACACCAGGTACCTTCTTAATAATTAAACATAATAAATATTTACAAGTAAATAATTACTTTGGCAAGTCGAGGGCAAACGCATGATTGCTTGACAGCCGTAAGAGGCAGACATATTGCATTGAGCGAATGTTTTAATAAACTTTTAATCAACATCACGTTATCAAGGATCATAACATAGTATAATTACAATATAATTATGCTAATATTAAATTGCTATTACAGTTATTTTGTTTCTGTAGTCAGTTTTAAACCTTCTAGAAAAAGCTTATTAGTTGGCATGAGCCTGTTAGTTAGTAAAGACAGATATTAATTCCATAAATAAACCTAAGATCATTGTGGGAAAGCCATGTCAGTGTAGGAGAGCCATGCTTCGGCACGAATGGGCCGGCTCGAGCGGAGTGATACCACGGCCTCACAGAAAACCGACGTGAAGCAACGCTTGCGATGTGTTTCGTCGTATAAGTGAGGTTACCGGAGGCCCAATTACCCTCCCCTTCCCCAATCTCTCCAATCCCTGAATCCCCAACGATCCTCAAACTCCTAATCCCCAAAAGGCCGGTAACGCACTTGTAACGCCTCTGATGTTCCAGGTGTCTATGGGCGACGCCGATTGCTTACCATCAGGTCATCCGTATGCTCGTTTACCGGCTTATGCCATAAAAAAATATCGTTTGTTAGGTTATGTAGATGCGCGAAGAACAGTTAACTGGTGATAGATAACGTTTTCTTTGCAGGACTTGGGATTGCAGTTTCTAAACAGATCTTCAGAAATGGAGGATACATCGATTACGATACACTGGAAAGTCTATCGCACACCTAACAAGCACGGCTGCGGCACGGCTCCAACCCAACAATTAAATTGTAATTTAAATATGAACTTTAGATCATATGTCGTATGACGTAATTGATAACGTCAACGTGAAAAAGCTGTAAGCGGGCGGGCCGACCGCGAGTCGCCCGCGCGCTGTCGGCGCGCTGTCGGCGCGCTTTCAACCTTTTCGTATTGTTTCAAAAGCAAAAAACGCCGTGCCAGAACCGTGCTTAAGCCGTCGGAGTCGCGCCCGTTAGGTGAGTTTAGACCTAGACTGTAACTGCATTTGCTCTTTGCGATAATAAAAATAAAATACAAAAAAGGTGTTATTATAAAGTTTCTATGTAAACAACTACGTTAAATACTTTCACATCGATGCTGACAAATAATAATACCTACCCTCGACACGTACTGATCAAAATGTTAACTACAATTACTTGATTACTTTCGATGCGTATCATCAAGATTAATATAGCCATTATGTTAATAACATACTATGTTAAACTTAAAATATATATTCAGTAGATACAGTCTTTGTAACAACTTTCATTTGTTTAGTAGAACAATTGTATATGGTTTGTTAAATATAATCACATTCAACATTTAGAATCATGGGCAATTTTAATATTAAAGTAAGTATTACAAACTGTCTAATAATGTACCAAACAGGTAACAAACTTAATGAAAGCAGTACTTTAACTTTAGTTATGAAAAATTTCAACACCTCGTACTTCATTGGACCAAAAGATTTACTCAATAATTTTATTTCTTTTCAATATCCACAATGAGATCATGTCACCGTCGCCCACTCATAGGCAATCTACAGGCCGTCCGTCAAATTACAATGGAGGCGTTTTATTATCAATATTATAACAAAGTAAATAACTACAAATCAATAAAATTCTACACTTTATGACCCAAAGTGTCTATTAACATGTCAAAGATATTAGATATTTTTTGTCCACACATCGAGCTATGCAAACCAGTATTAACTGATCTTTGAATGTGCAGAAAGATGATACAAAGCGTGACCATAATAAATTGGTTATGGTAGCTCGTTCTGAAGTGTACTTTTTATTGTTTGGACCTGTATCCAATGTGTTGGTTATTAAAAAGGTATTCTATTGTACGTCCTACGTATTCTACTATTGATATATAAAAATAAATCTTAATATAGTTTGACAAAATTATATATGCGGCTGAACAAAAATGGAATTGTTGCTAACCAGAACATACACCGGTGTTGTCGATAGTGATCGACGCTATCAACTGAATGTAGTTGACAGTTGATAACGTTGTTGAACCAACTTAATGAAGTTGGTTCCACCTATACTATAGGTACCTATAACCTTTGTTTTTATGACTGATATGACATTCATTAGTTTTATAAGGTTCTAATTAGTGTAAAATAACATAGACACTTCTGTTTTTAAACTTAAAATGGTAATATTTATGTTGACCTTGAAAAAGTCAACGATCCTATAATTGGGTATCTACTTGCCAGTCAAATTCCGTTCGTTTTTTGAACTATCACAAAACGACAATTTTCTATGAATTTTGTACGGAATTGTGTATTGTGACGACACGTGTTTAAGTGTCAAACAGCAAACTTATTTCTTAAAAATGTTGGTAGGAAAAATACTAAAATTAAGTTGGTCTAAAAATTAATTACTGAAAGTCTGATTATTTTTATTTTATGGTATTGAACAGTCGAAATAATTTATTTTTGATTAAGGATAGTACCTAATTGTCCATGTAGATCAACAGGTGAATGATGCAAAATTTAACATTTCCAATCCGCAGCCGTTTATTTCGTCACCAAACAAACAGTGTCACGTTTAAACTCCCATAAATAAGCCGAGCATCAAGGGACCCTTATTACAGAGCCTTGATGTTGCGAAAAATAATTTATCAAAAGACATAAATCTCTTAAATTCAGAAGTTTCCGAGGTCATACTCATGATGGCTCTTTGAATGCGCCTCCAGTAATTATTACCTACCTTTAAACTTACGACATTTCAACACTGCATTCTTTATTGAGTCATATTTTGACAGTTAACAAAATTGATTCTTTTGTGTGATTAAAAATATTGCTACTAAAATCATTTGCATCCTTCATAAGGTTGAGTGGATCGATGATTGATGCTTAATTTGAAATGGTTAGCGGATGAATACAAAATGAGTTAGTAATTACAATAAGATTAGTGTTTGCAATCTGAATTAAAGATGAATTTTGTTTATAGTATGGCCTAGAGCTACATAGTGTTATTTTTATACATCTAAAGCACCTGGTTCTGTGTCTGACATTTCCCTAGTCGTGTCAATGAGATCAGAAAGTAATGTAGCACTCTATAATAATTCCTGTATAGAACAGTTCAACCGGCCTACCTGAAAGTTATTGAGGAAGGTCTATGTTCAGCAGTGTATGTCCTGTGGCTGATACGATAATGAAAAGGGTTGGTTCCAAGGATCAAAATATTTGCCATTATAAAATAAGTAAAAATAATATTCTATTGCTCTCGTTGGCCTCGTCGGCCGAGTGGTCATAAGTGCGACTACCGGGCAAGGGGTATCGGGTACGATTCCCGGGTCGGGCAAAGAATTACAAATTTTTTTAAAACTTATATAACATAAACAGTGAAAAGTGGGTGTAACATTGTACATTGGCATTAAGTGCCTCCTAATACCACCTCTAACACTTCGAGTGTTAAAGCCGTGATTTTTATGATATAATATTCTAGGTCCACACAAATCATGAATCTTCTTACCTGTTTAAGAAAAATGCGTTGTCAATGCTTTTGTTGTTGTACCAATACTAGATTTTGAAAATAAAAGCTGTTACTTTAAGACGTTGATCTGTTGGCCTTTAAAAACCAATTAATCGAAGAAGAAAGGCATCAAAAGCAATTACCAACAGTTATAATAATAATAGGAATCAAGTGTTTGCAAAATGATTGCTAAATAATAATTTTGATTGCTGAAGGATGTGCTGCAGTCATTATTCCTAAATCGTAACAGACGAAGGTCAAATCTTAATGAAAGTTTCACGAAGTACATTCAGACTTTTACTATTTCAAAATTGCATTTGAAAGAGGACTCGAATAACTACGTAATTAAATACTAAACGTGAGTTCTGAAATCGAACTATAATTAGTTATTTATTTGGGGATTTCATCATAACAAAATATCTATAAATAAACCTTGATGATGTATAGTATATAGTTATTAATAAGACAACAATAAAAACAACTGTGGAAATAAGTGTTAACAGAAATTCCAACGATTTTTTTTTTCTTCAAAAATTTTATGTACATACATACATGCATAATTTCACGCCTATCTCACATAGAGACAGAGACTATACAACGCCAATTGCTACGATTCCTACAATTATTTTTTAAGTGGGGAAAGTCATCGAATGACTAGGTACTGACTGAAACGGGTGGGTGATTCCTACAAATTAGGAATACTATTCCTACATTATTTTTAGGAGATCACTAACTTCGAATATCGTCAATAAACTTTTAATAAAATTATATTTCTTTGCAGGTAAGTATGTAATGTACCAAGGTTCACAAAACGATAAATATAAATTATCCTCTGATATCGAATCCGCGTATCCAAGGACCACAATAACTTTATCTCTTTGGCGTTCAAAATAAATCAGCTACTTAAAGTCACCCCCGGAGTTGTAAATCAGTTGAAATCACGTGATCCGCTCACAAGACCGATGTTGATTCATCTCATATCGAAAAACCAATTAAAGGTAAAAATCTTACGTAATTTCATCGTGTCACAAGATCATAAGAAGGGCTATATAATAATATGGCGCGGTCATTCGCTGTGTGGGCGCAAACACATCCTGTAGGCAAAGGAATGTGTTCATTCTTGAATTATACAAGATCAATGAAATAATTTCGTATGACAACAAAAAGTACAAAACTGGATATTAACATAACACATAGCATCACGCCTTTTGTCCTCGAAAGGGAGGCAGAGGTGCACATTATACCACTGTACCCTTGTACAAAGTGAAAAGTGGATGCTACACTTTTCAATATCTATGTTATAAGGTCCCATGTAATAGGGGGTGAGCCTATTGCCATATAGCGGGCACATTTCCAGACTCCGTGCTACTACTGAGAATTTTTTAAAATCCGGTAATACTGTGCCCAATCCAGGAATCAAACCCGTATTTAGTTTAATCTTTGTTAAAAAGCAGTGACACCTAATTTACATATGTATTTATGAAACAGATATCCAGTTTCATCATAAAAAAGTTACAAGTCACGCCTAAGCAACAAATAGCGATTAGAGCATTTCCTATATACATTAGCTAGAAGTGCACTTTTTGCATCTTTATTTTTTCTGCGAGGATAACATATTGATTACATTTTAATTAAGTAGTAAAAAATATTATCTAATGTATCATACCATTTTGTATATATTCTGTTAACGTTATGCGTTATGTTAATCATCATAATATTATATTACTAGGTACCATAGCGATCGTTTTCAGAAATGACACATGGATGGTTTTTTAGTAATTAGCATTTTGTTCTTAACTCAAAACAAAAATATTGAAACGATTTCAGGCACAGTGCTCAAGTGAATTATAGGGACTTACTTATTATTCATCCAATACCAAACCAAGTACTCTCTTCTCATCTATTGCATCTATACAAGTAAATATAATTGAAGTATTTGTTTGTAATATTGAAATAACCCACATATATACCTCTATATGAATATACATACCATTTTTTAAGGGGGAAAAATCATCGAATGACTGCTCCCGCCTGGGTGAGGCGGGAGAGAGTGTCAGACTCTTACTGACTAAAAACCACCCCGTTCCTTCTCCTGCACGTCGAGCCGGAGCCCCGGTTACCCGTTAGGTTCTCCGCGACTCCATATATATATACATACGATACATGTACCAAAATAACACTTTCTAGAATTTTTATCTGTCTGTTTGTACTGGCTAATATTTGGAACGGCTGAAACGAGTTCAACCGGACTTTTACGACAGGTATCTCATGTTCAAAGGAATATCATAGGCTACTTTTATTATAAAAAAAAAATTAATTGCTGCCGCTGCTGCTGCCGAGAACCTCAAACGGCGAAAGTATAATAGCCTGATTGGCAATTATACTTTCGAACCGTTTGGGGTTGAAACTTTAGGGCCGTGGGGCCCAAGTGCACATCTTCTTTACAAAGATATTGTAAGGAGGATGGTTGACACTTCAGGTGATCGAAGGGCTGGCTACTACCTTGGGCAAAGGTTAAGCATTGCCATTCAACGTGGTAATGCTGCCAGTCTTTTGGGCACCCTACCTCACGGTAGCGATGAGGAAAATGTTTTCTTTGATGCCTTATGATTTATTTTTATTATAATTTTTTTTTAAGGTGTAAATATTTTAGTTTTAAATTATTTTAAGTTGTATATATTAATTTTTATCTTGTATTGTATATATTTAATTTAGTAATAGTTATTATTAATTTTAGAAAATGAATTCAATAAATTACTTAAATAAAATACAAACAAACAAAAAGTTATATTTTAAAATTTATATTCTACGCTTACGAAGGGTTGACATTTAGAAGGTTAATCACAAAGTCCGTAATACAAGTGAGCGAAGCCGCGGGCATTAGTCAAGTCAAAGGAAAACATAACTTGTAAAACCCTTTAAAACTACCGAATACAATTATAAAATTACGTAAGAAACCTGAATTCTGCTCATGTCATCACCATTCACTATAATATATTGTCGACGACACGGCACATATGAATCGACTTGTGAAATTATATGGGTACCTACTATACGACTGTCGGCGGCGACAGATGAAGTCAAAAGCACTCATATTTATGTGAAATGAGTGTCACTGTGTCAGCCTCTTTGTATGAATGGGTGGCTATTTAACCATGTAATTGCTTGTATATTTTACTCAATGTATTATTGCTTCTTGTTTATGGAATATATAGACAATAAGCATAACTTTATTACACTACACTTAACTGAACTAACGGTTGTGGAGTTGTAGCGTTTGTATGAGCTTTTTTTTATGATAAACGTTGCCCCACAGTAGGATTCTCTCCTGTATCGTGGGTGCGTGTACAAACATACAAATTCACACACACATGACACCCACACCCAAAACAACAATCTGTGGATTATACAAAATAGTTGTTCCGTGCGGGAATCAAGCCCGCGACACGTTGAGCGGCAGCCAGTTGCCCAGCCACCGCGCCAACCGTGCCGACTAGTTGTCGGCAGTCGTATAATGTGGGTATTGTTTGTGGTTTTGTAGCTAGTCTATCTACGAATCGCGTCTTTGTTTTATATTATACACAATGTTAATTATAATTGCTCAAAGGCGCTTCGTTTTTAGAAGTTATTGATAAAATATTGGTAGCTCATTAGTGAATAGAAAAGTTTCTATAATAACTATTGTGAGACATACTAAATTAAATAAAAATCGTGGGTTACTCACGTGAATATACTGAGAAAAGCTCTACTAGTTTCGAACCACAGAGGGGTTCTTCCTCATGAGCAGCGTGCGCGGTCGCGGCGATGTCGCGCAGCCTACTGAGCTTTTCTCAGTATATTCACGTGAGTAACCCGCGATTTTAGTTAATAGAAAAGTTTATTTATGGTTTTAATATATAATAGAATTGACCCATCGTTTATCAGAATTGAACCTCATTGACTTTCCTATACACAAATATCCAAATGTCATTTATCTAGTGAGGATGTACCCTTTACATAACAGTTAACATTCACATCTAAAAAACCCCTTCAATTAAATCGTACACCTTATAACCTTCACACAAAGCAATCAGGTCAACCTTAATTAATTGTAATCTTCTCATTGCAATATCCGACCACAATACCTCCAATATTCGACCGTAAAGTGTGAACAACCCATCCGGTAGCTTTATACTTTAATAACCATATCTAATTGCATTATGTGTAATCAACAGATAAACTTCGTGATTCCAAATGCCTTGTTACGTATTACATAAGGTCGAGAATTACGGACAATTTTTATCGAGTCTTTGACCCCGTGGTAATAGTTCTAAGTTCTGTTTAAACTTGTAAAAGGTAGGTCATGAACTTTGTAGTTTATTTTAATAGGTATTTATTTTAATTATCTATATTACGTGTAATCAATATAATAGTAGAATGGGCGTGTGAGAGTTCTAATGACGATTATTCCTATGATGAAATAAAAACACTAAAGTGATGAACAAAGTTCTTACCTGGCAGCCAGTATCCACATCAGCGTAGTATCCTGCCCCTCGGCCAAAACAAGTGAACCTCGTCAACGGCACTCTGGGTTTCAAATCATCCTGGAACAAACAAACATAACGTTACTTTCTAGGTATTTAAATAAAGTGTAGTCATGCTTCGGTACGAATGGGTCAGCTCGACGACAGTGATACCACGGCCTCACAGAAAACCGACATGAAACAACGTTTGCGTTATGTTACGTCGTGTGAGTGAGATTACCGAAGGCAAAATGAACCCTCTCCCTAATCTCCCCAATCCCTAAATCCCAAATAATCCTCAAATTCCTAATCCCCAAAAGGCCGATATCGCACTTGCACGGCACTTTATCATTTGTTTATTTTTCACTTCTTCACAAAAAAATGCAGTGAATGGCGAATTTAATGCCTTAAGGCCCTCTCTCATAATCAACCATAGGGAAGTACAGAGAAATGAAGCGGTTGATGCGAGTTAAACTTCGAAATTATATTATACCAATATTGTTCACGACAAACAACAAAAAACACACAAGACGGGAGTTACCAAAGAGACGCTTTAGAGTAATACATTCAATGTATACGTACATACCTACTAGAACGAATCATCTTTAATTGAAATAACTTCATAAAAGGGTCAAGACGTAGGGCAAATGCGTGTCAAAAGGTTCCATATCAAAACAAACATAACTTTAATGGTATACGTTTATTAGAACTTTTAATAGTTCGTTTAATTGATGTATTTGTGAATGATCCGTAACACAGGAAACATTAAACCGATGATGATAGTAAAACGAATAGACATAAAGATATATGTAATATATACGTTCACTCCTTATTTACAGCTACAGTAAGTACTGAAGATATTCAACATGTTCAGTAGTTTACTAACGAAATAAAATAGTTTGGTATTTGAAATACTAGCTTCCTTTTTTTGCTAATTCTCACCAACAGATGTAATAGATACAATTACATAATTATGGTTTTATGATTCCTAGGACCAAAAAGTACCAATTTAATTCACTGGATACACACAATTTCAAGTTTTTAACCGACTTCAAAAAAAGGAGTTTCTCAATTTGACCTGTTTGTATGTTTGTGCGTGACTATCTCCCGATCGACTGTACCGATTTTAGTATGGTTTTCAGAAAAGTGAAGAAGTCTTCAGTATATTAATTACCCAACTTGAAAACAAGAGGGCATTGAAGTCGGTTATTTTAAACGCTGTTTATAAAAGAATAGACTTGACGGCATGATTGGTGCAGTGGTTATGTGATCCACAAATTGTTGTGTCGTGTCTGGGTGTCATGTGTATGTGAACTTGTATGTTTGTAAACGCACCCACGACACAGGAGAAAATCCTAGTGTGGAACAACGTTTTTAATAAAAAATAACATTAATGACAGATAACCTTTCAATTCATTCTTTCGCCACATTAACCTGGACGTCTTCACACGACCAGACAGTCATTTAAACGCATTTAATAAGTAATGACGGGTCACTGGCCACTATCTCAGAACTCTGCAATACAATTACGAAATAATCTAATGTGAATTGTGTATGTAGGTACATACGGCTACACATCGAGCTTTACATAACCAGTATAAACTGAACGTTAAATGTGCGGAAAGATGATGCGACGCGACACCAGGATAAACTGGTTTTGTATAGATTGATGTGTGGCCGTGTGTACTAATGTAAATTATTGCGAAACTGTTAATTGATGTTACCACATCGTTTATTCTATTTCACGATCATATTTTAATGTGTAAAAGGCTGATCTTATGTTTGGTTTGTTTTCATTGTTGTGTCCACAAACAAACGCATTGGGTAAAGATAAGTGCATTATATTTGTGTAATATTTGCTTTTTAATATGCTTTGTGTAGATGGCAAGGGGATTTTTTTGTATTGCCAAAGTCAATGTTTATCTTTCTGGAAAAATATATTCTAACAAAGAGTTAATATGTACAGATTTTATTTAATAATTGATTTCATAACTTAAAGTAAAATGATTCATTATGATCGATGACATTGATTATGAAGCGATGACTTAGGCCAAAGTTAGAATAAACCAACTATAATAATTGTTATTGCCTGCCTCGTTGCCGAGTGGTCGCAAATGCGACTGCTGAACAAGTGCTCTCGGGTTCGATTCCCGGGTTGAGTAAAGTATTACTAGGTTTTTAAAAAAAACTCAATAGAAGCACGGTGTCTGGAATTGTGCCTGAGACATGTCAATAGGCTCACCCCCTATTACATGAAAATAGTGAAAAGTCGGTGTTACATTGTACAGTAGCATTAGTCCCAGCCAACCCCTTCGGGGATACAAGTCGTAATCTTATGTTATGTTATGTTGTTGTAATAATTCTTATTTTATGCGAATCCTAATCTACTTCTTTAAACGACAAACAAAAGTAATCCTTTTGACTGTTATCATAGAACACAATGTACTCTTCTCACAACAAAACCCCACTGAAGTTCAAAGCACCAAAAAACTAAATCACCTACTTAACACAGATGGTGTAAACGGCGTCAAAATAGCAATAATATGCAAAGTTCAAGTAATATATTAGTTAAACCGTCACCTTCAAATATGAAGCTTGCAGCTGAACGTAAGTGGGCAAACTATTTGTTGCCCAACTACGGAATAATGCCTGCATGTGCACATCTATTCAAACGGCACTAACTTTAGGTAATGCGAAGATAAAGAAACGTAAACTATTTGGAAATGTGTATAGTGAGAAACTTGTCCGTAATCACACACGTAATTAAATGCATTGGCAAGTTAGTTAGTACATCCACATATGGCTATGAAAAACCAGTATAAACTGACCGTCGAATTTGAGGAAAGTACGTACTAAGCGAGATCATAGCAAACTGGTTATAGAGGTATATAGCTCACTTTGTGTGATGTATACGTATATGAAAAGATTTGATTATTCTATCTATTGCTCGATTGATTATTACCAAATATGATATTTCATATTGTTAATTTAATTGACAGACAGTTAAACTTATTGTGCCACCTAAACCAGAATTCTATTTTTATTTATAGCGTAAGCCGGTAAGCAGACAGATCACCTGATGGTAAGCAATAGGCGCCGCCCATAGACACCTGGAACACCAGAGGCGTTACAAGTGCGTTACTTACCGGCCTTTTGGGGATTAGGAGTTTGAGGATCGTTGAGGATTCAGGAATTGGGGAGATTGGGGAAGGGGAGGGTAATTGGGCCTCCGGTAACCTCACTCACATGACGAAACACAACGCGCGCGTTGCTTCACGTCGGTTTTCTGTGAGGCCGTGGTATCACTCCGGTCGAGCCAGCCCCTTCGTGCCGAAGCATGGCTCCCCCACACTTATTTGATCATCTTTTGAATAAAATAAGTGTATTCCTTCGCCAGTAGGTTACGTTTACGATACGTTTTCAATAAACTTTTCAAGAAGGAAATGTTCAATTGTTTTAGTCTATTCCATTGTGTATCTTGTTCGTTCAAGTGTAGGTATATACATACTATGTCTATTCATTGTGGACTATGTTGCAACATAGCATCCCATAGACATAGACTTACTGACGCGCACTCCTCATAAAGATGTCCTGATAACTCCCATTGTCGTGTTTTACCTCTACTACCATTGTTCAAGCGTACCAGCAAAACAAACTTACATTTACAGCTATCTACCATACATTTCTATCGCCACCCAAAGAAAATTTCTCATGAATTGCTTTAGAGTTCATTTTCTAAACTGTAAAGTTAAGTTGGTTTGGTTTCTGCAAGGCTTGCTTGGGAATTTTTATGTTGTCCGTTGAATTAGTTTCGTAAACTGGTTACTTCTTCAGTATCTAGAGGTAGTTGTCTTTGTTTTGGTCCGAGTGGAGTGTGCTCTAATTTTGGATGGTCAGATAAGCTTTAAGACTGCCTCATTGGCCGAGTAGTCGCAAATGTGACTGTTAGGCAAGTTTCTAAAAATTCTCAGTAGTAGCATGAAATTGCGCCCGGTACATGGCAATAGGTTCACCCACTATTACATGGGACTCATTACATAAAAAAGTGAAATTGGGTACTACATTGTACAGTAGCATTAAGTGCCGTAATGTGCACCTCTGCCTTTTTTTTTTAAGGGGGGAAAGTCATCGAATGACTGCTCCCGCCTGGGTGAGGCGGAAGGGAGTGTCAGACTCTTACTGACTAAAAACAACCCCGTTCCTTCTCCTGCACGTCGAGCCGGAGCCCCGGTTACCCGTTAGGTTCTCCGCGACTCCGAATCGGCATCGGCCCTTTGGGCCCCATCTGTGGTGGTCTGATGGCTCTTTGAGGCGCGCGCGGAACGCGACGCGCCGTACGCTCGGGTCTGTTTCTGGTCGGACGGGGAGCCACCCATGCTCGCCGTCCGCAGGCCCGCGCTTACGGTGGCCGGAGATCGTCCCGCGATCCCCGACGCCCGGTGTGTCCTTCGCGATGGCTGGGTTGCGAGGAGGCAGCGCTTCGCTGCCTCACGCGTCCCGCCTCCTCCTTAGCTAGCATGACTGCTTCACAAAAGGAGGAGACGGCATCCCAGTCTCCCTCGCTCCGCATCATGGCCTGCACTAGGCCCGGACGCGAGAGGTCGCCATCGCCGATCACTTCCCTGAGGACACGGCGGTGCTCAGCCCACGCAGGGCATTCCGCGACAGTGTGTTCCACCGTGTCCTCAGGGCGGTCCTCGTAGTGATGACACCCGGACGTTTCCTCCCACCCCATCAGACACAGGTACCTCCCGAAACTCCCATGTCCGGTGAGGACCTGCGTCAGGCGGTAGGTGAGGACGCCGTAGCGTCTCTCAAGCCACTCCTCAAAGAGGGGACTTACCGCTGCGATGGCAGCGAGCCCAAAAGCGAGCACCTCTGCCTACCCTTTCGGGGATAAAAGGCATGACGTTAATTTATGTTAGATAAGCTTTATTATTGTGTCTAATTGTGTTTAAGATAATAATAATTGAGACATTTCGAAATACATACATTATCTTCTGTTGTTACTGAACTTTTGTATCAAGAAATAGATAATATAATGTAGTAGGTCATTACGCCATTTTTACTCTCATGATCGTGTCCCTAATACAATCGTTATCTGTCAATAACGTATTTACATTTTAAAAGGTGGTCCTTTTAACACAAAAGACAGATACAACCAGCACACAGAAACAGATCTTATCACAATAAAATAGCTGTAAATAGGTACTAGGTATCTAATAATATAATTTCAGATTTATAATCATGTAACGGCTACTACTAATAAACCAACTCCAAACAGGAAAAAAGAACAATAAACTAAACAAAGAGGTTTAAACAAAACAAATTGCCAAATTACACCTCATTTCACCAAGAGCAAGCTCTATGCATAGTGAATGCTAAGTAATGTGTTACATAAATATATTAGATGCACTTATCTCCTACAGTCGGAAACACAAACCCATTCCACGATCATACTGTAGATAAAATAAAAATGGATGAATAGAGCAATTCGAATAAGATCTGGATACTAGATTCCTATAATAACCATTACTTAGTACAAAGTAAGTGTCGACAGAATTGTTTCTGAGCTTTGTGTTGGCAAAAAAAACATTATTATTTTGTCATAATATTGTGGAGTGTTAAATAACATAACACCACGCCTTTTATCCCCGAAGGGGCAGGCAGAGGTGCACATTATGTTACTGTAGGTACAATGTAACACCCACTTTTCACTATTTATGTTATGAGTCCCATGGGGACATTTCCAGGCTCCGAGCCACTACTGAGAGTTTTTTTTTTAAAAACTCAGTGCTACTTTGCCCGACCCTGGTATCGAACCCGACACCCCTTGCCCGGCAGTCACACTTGCGACTACTCGGCCAACGAGGCAATCTAAAAGTCAGTTTTTAGTGTTAGAAAAATCTAACCAAATCTTTCCAATACATTGGACAAAGCTTATTTGTGCTCAAACCACTCGACTTGCGATACTTAATTCAACTCAAAGATGTCCAGCACAATACTCTCATCTCTCAAATGTGAATGTAAGGATTAAAACCAATTTGTATTCGATAGAGATAAGAAAACAAGATCTGTAAGACAATGGATATTGCAGCGTGACGTAATAGCAGGAAGGGTTCAATTCGCACGTAACTGCAACCGGGGCCGCTCGTTGTATGTAATTGCAGACTAAATTGGTAGCAATTTGTTTAATAAGACGTCTCTAAGATTTAAATCGGGAGAAATACGTAGACTATAAGAAAGTATCTAGTATTTGTACTCTTCCTAATTTTATATAACAGTGTTTATACGACTGGTGGCATCGATTGTACCTCTAGTTGTTATAAGTTCATTTAAGAATTGAGCAAGATGGTGTTTTTGTAAAAACTATCGTGAGTCATTAAAAATCTAAATTAACTAAGAATCGCGGGTTACTCAAGTGAGTATACTGAGAAAAGCTCTACTAGTTTCGAACCACAGAGGGGTTCTTCCCCATGGGCAGCGTGCGTGGTCGCGGTGATGTCGCACAGCCTTACTGTCTACGTTTGGCTCTCGCATCGGTGTTGCTACTTGTGCATCTAACCCAACGCGCCCTCTGCCGGACACCACGAGCGCACGCTGCTCATGAGGAAGAACCCCTCTGTGGTTCGAAACTAGTAGAGCTTTTCTCGGTATATTTACGTGAGTAACGCACAATTTTTAGTTAATTAAGCAAGATAGTGTTTATTACTTGGTGACTAGTGTAAGCTTAGGTACGTGTTCATAAGTACCTAATGGATGTCATCATGCTTCACTCTTAGTTAATCGAACTTAGATGCTTAAGTTTGTACTTAATTGGTTACTTTGTACTCTTTTACTTTGTACTCTTCCCATATAATATGACTAGCTGTATATCACGTTTCCATGGCATCAATCGGCCTATTTGTTAATACAAACCATAATATTCCCCTGTTTCAATTTCACTTTGACTGCATGGTTGGCGCAGTGGCTGGGCAACTGGCTGCCGTGCAACGTGACGTGGGATCGATTCCCGCACGGAACAACTCTTTGTGTGATCCACAAATTGTTGTTTCGAGTCTGGGTGTCATGTGTATGTGAACTTGTATGTTTGTAAATGCACCCACGACACAGGAGAAAATTCTAGTGTGGGGCAATGTTTAAAAAAAACTTACAACGAAAAGTACCTACACCTCTATCGACCCTCAGATTAATATGAACCGTGATGATTTTACAAATAAAAGTGAATTAAAGCCTGACGGTACCTGTAGTACGGTCACTTTACCATAAAAGGCCACATTAGCTTGATATTTATGTGTCAACGGTCCATAAATAGCAGTGGCAGATCTGCCTCTAGATATTACTGTAATAGGTCAATAACATACTCGCTGTGTTTGAATCAAATCATAATTATGTTGTTTTCATTTAAATTAAGTTATGTAAGTATGTTTGCACAACTCTATTTTGGACATACCTGCATAGACCCACCTATATGTATATTGTCCATTGTATTTTTCCTATTATTATATTACTATTGCAATATATACTTTATTTTTCTGTGTGTGCAATGAAGTATAAATTAAATAAATATAGGTGCATTATATATTTTGAGGTAATTTTTACACAAGAAAACACACACTAAAGGTATATCGGTCTTGAAAAAGCAGACAGATGTGGTCTTTAATAATATTAGCATCATTTAAAAAAATATTATAGAAGTAAGGTCAATAAGTAATACATACCTAAATAGGTACATATATTTGATAAAGTGAACATTGACGTGTTAATTTCAGCATTAATATAAAACAGTCATAAAGTCAAGTCAGCTGATCGTTTAGTCTTGAGACTAAATATTTGCTTCAAAACTGTTAATATTTGTTTAAGTTCTGTTAATGTAGCCTTTATGTTAATGTGTCTCCTAAAGTATATTTTGTAATGTCGTATAATATGTATAGAATGCAAATATACATATGTTATATCCGCATATTTTGTGGCATAGTTGACATCTAACAATATTAGAGGTTCTGTTAAAATACATTTTGGTATAGTGATAATTACTCGACTGTAGGAAAGGTTCAATCGGGACCCATATAAGAAGGGAAAGTCTAAATTAATAATGAGTCTCGACTGTTATAGTTGTTTTTATGTTTTTATAAAATTAATAACAAATAAATTAATTAATTAATAAATTACTTTCTATCCTCTCGAACCGAACTTGGCTTTGGTACCTTTTAGTGTTCTTACAGTCGGGGATTTTAATTAATTAATCTTTATTCCTACGGTTTGTTTTCCATATTTTTTTACACAATGTTGACTTTAGGATTATTTTTCTCCTGTGTCATGGGTTCGTTTACAAACAAAAAAAATTAAAATAAACCAAAATGAAACTAAGTTTAGCGGACCACAGGCAAAAATAATAAGTATGTGATATGCAGTTAGTGTAATTTTATACTAACTGCATAAGTAAGTAATGAATCGCGTTTGTATAACTATGTTACGGTATATAATTATACCCCTTAGGATATAACTATATCATAAAAGCCGTAGCTTTATCTATCTTCCTGCGACACGAATATAGTGAAGAATCATAATATAATCCAATCCAAAATAATATTATGGTTAAAAGCTAAGACTACTTACTAAATAGGACCACCGAACTTTACACAATACAACAAAAATGGCGGCGACGTGTTCATGTTTGTTTACTGTTACATAATCTGAGACTCAGGTATAGATAGATTTATAATAGGCTAGGTTACCTAACTGCAATGGCTACTTTACTATATAACCTCTAAATTGGCTCCTTTCAGTCGTAAAAATGTCGAAAGCTTATGTATGTACGTACCCATTATTTTGAAGTTGGTTTCAGTTGCCTGAATTGCGAAATATACTAGGTTTAGTTTGTTGTTCTAGGTTCTTACGTTATAACCTAGATTTTTGGAATTTTAAACTAGTAAGTACCTTGGAGAGGATTTTCAAAATAAGTATTTCATTTTAATTTGACCTTGTAGTTACGCACGTTACAAAAAAACTGTCACTTCAGAGCGACATTACGAAATGTAACTAGTGAAGTTATTAAATCTTACCTAGTTATATCTACTATATATTAAAATCGTAGGAAAATGAAAACTGTACATCGAATATTTTTTAAAAGAATGCTTTTGGCATGATCTGCAGTCGATATCAAAACCATATGGTTTTTAGAATTTTTGTCTGTTTGTCTGTATGTATGTCCGGAATGAACTCAAAAAGTACTGCATGGATTTGTTTCATATTTTGCATGAATATTACTAACAGGTCGGGTCAACATTTTAGGCTACATATTATCATGCTATCAATTACGGGGGAGGAGCTGTAAATCACAATTCCACGCGGATGAAGTCGCGGGCTCAGCTAGTATCAGTTAAGTATGAGTAATAATAGTAACTACTGAGTAACTGTCATAAATCAGAATTAGAAATCCCTTCTCAATGTATTTGTAAGCTCACTTATCCGGATAATCCACAGAAGATGGAGAGTCCCATCTCTATTGTGTCTATTGGGCAACACTGGACCACTTTCTTGACCAAATTGGTGATTAGTTGACCTTTTGAATTGTAACATTTGTATTTCGATTATGAAATAAGAAAACCCTGAAGTTTTGATTTAGGTTATGGGATTTATGGGATGGAACCTCATTGTGGGGTGGAGCAATTTATAGATAGTATTTTTATTTGTTTTTATTTTAAAAAAAAACGTTACCCCACATTAGGATTTTCTCCTGTGTCGTGGGTGCGTTTACAAACATACAAGTTTACATACACAATGATATCCAGACCCGGAACAACAATTTGTGGATCACACAAAGTGTTGTTCCGTGCGGGAATCGAACCCGCGACACATTGCACGGCAGCCGGTTGCCCAGCCACCGCACCAACCGTGCAGTCAGCTTGTTTCAACTTTATTCAATTCATTTCAATTTGTTTTAATTCCAACTGAACTCTTTTAAACAATTTATCGCAATTTTAGTACCTACTTGGCTTTATAAGTGGTTGTATTACAATAAGTATCCACTTTATAAGTGGTTGTATTACAATAAGTATCCACTTTATAAGTATAGAGCAGACTGCGACAATATCTCTTGAAATTGCATTAATAAACACCTTTAGGTTTAAGTAAATGAGTAATACAGTACGCATTTCCAAACTGACTCATTGCTCTAATAAAGCGGTTGTTAATCCAGTTCCTAGTTAGAAATACTACGCACGTATATTTCCTCAAAAGAGTAAACAGAGGCGCGTCTATTATAGGTGAAGAAGTCTAAATATTTTTTTAAATGAAGTATTTAGGTATAGGTCTAACATTACCCGCAGTTAAAAAAAACTTATTTTTATGTGTGACAGTAGTAATAGGGGGTTGTGTAGGTACTCGAGGTAAAAGTACTGATATCTCCTTTCACCAAGAACTTCACAGACGCGGAAATAATAAAGACATAAACAAACATTACAATCTCCAGACACTATGAAGTAATAAGTAATTATGTGTAGCTATGAACTGTCCGACACATCTAATATTACTAAACATTACAACCAGATAGAACTTAGAAATTATTATGTAGTTTTAGAAGATTAAGATCCTAGTACTTTGATTTCTCCATAATCAACCTTTGAAGTGTTAATCGTTTATTAATTCGCTACTTAGCAAAATATTCGTAAATTGGTATGTCTAACGAGCTAACTCGTGAATGCCTGGACATGGTTAGCGACTGTAAACCTAAGTAATTGTGATTGATGTGCACATTCTTCTGCAAATTGGTTAGAATTTAAGTTATTTTGGTGCCACAATCAAATAGTATGTAGTCACAGAAATCGTGCCATCTACTTCTTCAACAGTAATGGATTGTACCAAAATAGTTACAAGTTTGACTATGTTTGGACTGATTTTACTGAGAATAGTGGTTAGACGTCGTCCCATCAAATATAAAAATGAAACAATTACTGAAAGTGTTATTTATAAAAAATAGCATATACCAATAATGGATGAGGTAGCTTTTCAAACGTGAATTAATATTCGATATCTGTTTAGTAGTTCCGTAGATTAGTCTCCCTAATATCACACACTAACGCTGAATTTACCTCTATAATATGAGTAAAGATCGATATAAATGTATATAAGAAGGTAACTCACAGAACAATATGATTCCGTGACACACGGGTCAAATGCGAGGTTATTACAAAAAGTAGATGTCAAACATCTAGAATTTTTTAATCAACATTTTTTGTTAACACAAAACTAGTTTGAAAGACCAGTCGCATGATGAAGCTTTGGATATAATTAGTATTTTGTCTCGTGACCACATCGTTGGATAATTTGTAAAATTTCACACTCACATGCATTGTAATCACCAGGTAAAGTATCATCTCTTTAAGAGGTGTGTCATAATGCCCATACCTACTAAATACATAATGCGGGTTTCTTAGGGATCTTAGTTGTGTCAATGATTATTTAAAGTATTTTAAAGGATGATTCGGGGTGCCTTTGGGGGCACCTAGCCTTGCCTAGATAGGGGGTCTTTTAAATAAATAAATAAATGGTTAGTTGCAGTTTTAAGATCATCAAAATTATGTAATAGGATTTGAATTTTATTGAGAAATATTATGAAGTTAACTAAAAATCGCGGGTTACTCACGTGAATATCTGAGAAAAGCTCTAATAGTTTCGAGCCACAGAAGGGTTCTTCTTCATGAGCAGCGTGCGCGTCAATAGGTTGTTTACTTTACTGTTAATTAATTAGTTCGAAACTAGTAGAGCTTTTCTCAGTATATTCACGTGAGTAACCCGCGATTTTTAGTTAATTTAGTATGTCTCACGATAGTTATTATTAAAATATTATGAAGGTTGAAAATCGATGAAAGAAATATTACAAATATAATACGCATCGCCAAAAGTGCTGGGCCTTTACAAGTCTATGTTTGTGTGCCAATAAACTTGCAGTTTCGTTACAATATCGACATTTTTAACAAAAACTATTTTGCATAGAAACAAGTGTGAGTACTGTGTGAGTATGCAAACTATGTGTGTTCGGTTCAAGGATTGGAAAGTGAAGGAATTTGTCGATTGTGTATTATAGTGTCGATATGACTATGTTTAGAACATAAAGTTTAGTTCTGTGCGGTTGTAGTACCTAATAGTAATTTGTGATAAAGAGGTCCCAGCTGATAAAGAGTGTTTAGAGATGACATTGTATTTTCTAGGGAAGAAGTTGAAGTTGATAAGAATAGGGAATTCGAGTCTTGTAAGACCTTAATACTTTTCCCTACACACCGTGAAATCTATTTAGTTTTCGTCTCGCGGCAAATCAACTGGCCTCAAGGAGTACTTTCGATGTATAAAGTAAAAACAAAAAATAGATGTCATATTTTTTAAATGAAATTACGTACACGAAACACTGGACCTCAATTTGTAAGCACTATTCGCATCGCACGTGCCAACCGGCGAGAAATACCTCTTCGAGAATTACATGGCGTGATGGTTTGATAAATGTATTATGAGTTCGTATGCGCTTTTGGAGTTTGCTTTTTGCAATGGTTCATCAAATATGTTCTGTTAGAAATATTTTATTTCTTTTTAAAACTATTGTATTAAATTAAATCTTAATTATTGCTTATTATTTTATTGAATCTGAAAATTTTTTTTACCATATTTTGCATGCCAGTAAATGGGCAAAATGTATACGCCCACTATATTATATCTGTAACAACCTATTTGTAAACACCTAGATACATTTTATGCAAATTAATGATTTGATTTGATTTCATTACTAAGACAGAACCATTTTACTTCGAAACTAAAACGAAATAGATTTCACGGTATATTTTTACCACTCGACAGTAATTTATATAAAAAAACTGCATATAAATACAACAGTCAGTTGGCCAATCCATTAAGCATTCGAAGTAGAATCGGACATAATATTATCAAGTTAAAGACAGACATGTTCAATAATAAATCAACAATAATCTTAATACTAATGGCTGCATTAATAACGTATTAATAATGCGATAATTTCGTAGGTATATGTCAGATCATATTCTACCTTGAAATAGGTTCCTACATCAAACTATATAATAGGTAGGTACAACAAGATATATTAATTCCATTCGACTGCCTAGTTGGCCGAGTGGTCGCAAGTGCGACTGCCGGGCAAGGGGTCTCGGGTTCGATTCCCGGGTCGGGCAAAGTATTGCTGGGTTTTTAAAAATCTCAGTAGTAGCACGGAGTCTGGAAATGTGCCCGGTATATGGCAATAGGCTTCCCTATTACAAGGGAATGGGACTCATACCATGAATTGTGAAAAGTGGGTGTTACATTGTGCAGTGGCATTAAGTGCCTTAATGTGCACCTCTGCCTACCCCTTCGGGGATAAAAATGTGTGATGTTGTGTTATGTTATATAAGATACATCAATCTGTCTGTCTGTCTCTCTGTCTACATACAATTAGTACGTCTTAAGTTTTGAATGCAGTGTCCAAATATTGTCTAAGTCCAAACGAATTCATTGTAATCTGTGATTTGTTTGTATTTCGCAGACAGGTTTCAAAAACGACTAAGTGTTGAAGCTCAGATTTTCACGTTATTGTATTTTATTTTAAAAGGCACTAATGTACAAGGTGGGCTTAATGCCTAGGATATTCTCCTCCAGCCAGACCTTTGGGTGATGCAGAGACAAAAACAATGGTCGATGCAAGAAGCAAGCGTATTTAAGAGCGATGATCAACAGAAATACATAAAAAGGATAGTATAGACTTACATAAAATAAATCCCTATATAAACTTACATGTATATGACACAACAAGTTATTTTGTTTTTAATATAGATATTCATTTTATTTACCGGTTGTATTTGTAGTTGTAATACTCATATTATAATGTTTGCCACTTTTAAATATAGTTCAGAAAGTTGTACCTAGTCATTTATACGTTGTTTTTATAGGATTCTGATAACCTGATTCATGTAAGTACATTAACTAATTGGCTACGAATTAAGAGTGAGTTCAATAACCAGCTAGAACTAAAAGATAGGTAATCGTTATAATACCTATTATTACGATTTCCAGGTATTAAAAACTAATATAAACGTATTATGCATGTAATTTTGCATTAACCAAGGTTAACACGTCACAGAATTCTTTAAAAAATAGCATAAAACTTTATTACACGAACAAGCTACCAATTAATCAATATTGGGTAACACTGACAATAAACGGCTAAGCAAAGACAATTTTTATAATCTATGATTCACTTTTTACGACCAATGACATAAGATATCTGGCAGTGGGCCATTAGTTACAATGTTCACCAAATAAAGATATCAAGGAGGCTGAATATGACGACGGTCAGACTGACAAACCAAGGACAGTGTGGGCATGGAGTGATGGACAGTGGGATTGCTTAATAGCACCTACATTATTAAAAAGGAAAACGAAATCCGAATGCTTTATCATAAAAACTATGAATTATGAACTCTTTGTTCAGGATTATGAATGGTCAGTGTATAAAAAATTAAGTAGATCGAAAATGGGATCTGATATACCTATTTACATCTGATTTGGTATACGACGTGTTACTTGTTTGATGGTCGAAAATAAATGTGCAAAATTAATAAAGGATAATATTATTAATTTAAATCCTCTATTAATGTCGTATGCTCAGTGTTCACTACATAACAGAGTAGTTTTTAACTATAACTCGGAATTTTAATTCGATTCCAGATTTGACAATTTCAGTGTTGCAACGTTATGACAAGTACTAAATAGTGACGTTGCGAAATTATTCGAAATGGAAATGCAATATTTCTGGATCGATTCTTCTTGTTTATAATTTTACTCTTGTAAACTAAGTATATCAGGAAATTAAATATTTCTGAACCGATAATTTAGTTTTGACGATTAATTAACGATCTGAGACTTTTCTTTTATAATTGTGTGTGAAATAAATAAAAAAATGTAATCATGAAGGAACATGACAAATAAAACAGATAGATGTATTATGGTAATAAGTTATTTTATAAATTTTCGCCGTCATTGCTATCGCTATCCTGTCACTTTCTGTAACATTTATTATAAAACACACACACTGATTGTTTATCGATTTTTGTGTTCGTCACTACACTATTATATGTGGTATCATTATTTTACAAAATGACAGTAGCTATTGTCAAATCTGGAATCTAATTAAAATTCTGACTATAGATAATATTTCCAGCCAGTGTTAGTTTAATTGGTATGAACAAAGAGTTTTTAACTTGATCTAAATAAAAACTTAACTAGATATTTAATAAATAAAATATTATAAGAAATAGACTGGTACGATTGTACTAATATAATGAAATTATATATTATATGACTTAAATATGGAACGATAGAAAAGGATAGCAAAATTAAATAAAAGAAAAACTTAATTATTACCAAAATAATAATATCTTTAACCTAAAGGCTGACTTCACACTAATGCTGAGCCTTTTAAATTTAAAAAATACTATAACTAATAACACATTTACTCGCGACATCAAGACACACAGTGAGGTCACCCAAAATGTCAGTTGCCAACGATCTTAACATAAATATTTACCTACAATGCGACGCGCAGTCAATTTCCTGGCAAAAGTCGTAAATTTATGGAAATCATTAATTGGAATGAGCTTGATTAATACTGGACTGCATTTGAATCAACCATAATATTCTGTATTAATTATTGTGTTTTCGGCTTATTCACGTAACTGTTTGACGAGGAACTCGACTAGTTTCAAAAGCCATGCATCGATAGTCGCCGCATCATGTGTCGCGGTACTCTGCTCATGAATATGAGCCTCTAGCATGGCTTGTAATAGTCGAGTTTGAGTAAAATA
Organism: Spodoptera picta; assembly: GCA_038387885.1. Taxonomy (NCBI): domain Eukaryota; kingdom Metazoa; phylum Arthropoda; class Insecta; order Lepidoptera; family Noctuidae; genus Spodoptera; species Spodoptera picta. Next base: position 59,195 of record JAZHFQ010000629.1, on the reverse strand, counting down.
TCAACATTTTCGTATGGTTTTGTGTAAAAGGGTAAACGAGATGATTGTATTATTCTATCACTTCTCAGTAGTGCATGATCCAACAAACTACCTGGGGATGTAGTTTTCATTATTAGCTTTCAAAAAAGCCACAGAATGCTTTAAGATGAGACGAATGGAAGGAGGGTAGGGAGGCCTTTGCCCTGCAGTGAGACGACCATGGGTTTTTTTTAAGGGGGAAAATCATCGAATGACTACTCCCACCTGGGTGAGGCGGGAGGGAGTGTCAGACTCTTACTGACTAAAAACCACCCCATTCCTACTTATGCATTTCGAGCCGGAGCCCCGGTTGCCCGTTAGGTTCTCCGCGACTCCGAATCGGCATCAGCCCTATTGGACCCCATCCGTGGTGGTCTGATGCCTCTTTGAGGCGCGCGGAACGCGACGCGCCGTACGCTCGGGACGACCATGGTTAAGAATAAAAGAATATTCCAAAGTATTTGTACTACAACATAAATGACTATACTAAGGGGAAAATAAAATTGCAATAATTTCCAGTGAAATCATTAAAGACTTGAAAACATAACCAGTAATGATGAATGATCTGTCGTCGGCGGTATTTCCTTCAAATCTTCAAGAAAAGAGCGTATTCTTTTTTAAAAGGCCAGCAACGCACCTCGCTTCAACGTGACTCTTCTGGAGTTGCGGGTGTCCATGAGCGGCGCTGATCGCTTACCATCAGGTGATCCGTCTGCTCGTTTGTCTTTGACTATACATAAAAAATTAACCCGCAGAAAATCTAATACCTATATAAAATTCTCGTGTCACAGTTTTCATTGCCATACTCCTCCGAAACGGCTTAACCGATTTTGATGAAATGGTTTTGCTTATCCGGTATCTATGAGAATCGGTCAACATCTATTTTTCATCCCCCTAAATGTTAGGGGTAGTCCACCCCTAATTTTTTTTTATTATTTCTCAGACAAAATGTTTAATTTTTATTTTTTTATGACACAACATACAAAAATACATATAATCCTCATTTTTGACCCTTCTACGAAATTATTTATATGGCAAAACAACGTTTGTCGAGTCAGCTAGTGAAATAATAAAAGTTGTTACATTTTCAATCAACTGTCAAACGAAATACCAGTTTGACTAATCAAATCATTTTAAAATAAATATCTAAAGCCATTTTAACTTTTTTTCATTCTTGAATTATTGACTGTCGACTCTCCGTCTGTAGGTAGCTATAGACATTTAATTTAAAATTCAAATAAATTATAATTATATGGCGAAGAAACGCACTATCACTTTTCACCCGCGATTATATTCGTTATGTCATTGGTCGCAAGGTCGTTTTTTAGAAACCGGTTTTAAACACGATCATTAGATATGATAATACTGCCTAGATATAGTGACAATGAGCACACATCAAGCTATGCAATACTAGTATAAGCTGACAGGCAAATGTATGGAAAGATCATATGAAGCTAGACCATGATAAATTGGTTTATAATTTAGCCGTATGTGTCAGGTATTTCTAGATATTTTGGCTACAAAATGAAACTAGTTTCGTTAATTTATTACTATACAATGGTAGTAATTTACAGATGTTTTTAATTGATTATTTTATATTGTGCAATACTTTTATATTTAGGGATTTTTATATGAAAAAGGAAGAAATTAAATTAAGATTGTGAAATGAGATTGTTTTTATTCAAGAAATAACATACCATAACATTTATTCCTTCCACCTTTTTTGAAGGGGGTAGATAACGGCACATAATGGCACTGTACAATGTAATAGGGGGTGAGTCTATTGCCATATACCGGGTACAATTCTAGACTCTGAGTTAGTACTGAGTATTTTTTTTAAACCCAGTAATACTTTACCCGACCCTGGAATCGAACCCGAGACCCTTTGTCGCACTTGTGACCACTCGGAATTGTCCACGGAGTCTGGAATTGTGTTCGGTATATGGCAATAGGCTCATCCCTTATTACTAGGACTCATAACATAAATAGTGAAAAGTGGGTATTACATTGTATAGTGGCATTAAGTGCCGTAATGTGCACGTCTGTCTACCCCTTCGGGGGTAAAAGGCGTGATTTTATGTTATGTGTTAGTATCAAAACTGTCGGATGTTTATTGAGTTTCTGGCCTGTTCTTCTCAATACAGATCAGCATATCGTTGATTATCTTATTAACAATCTATAATTCTATACTAATAGTATAAAGCTGAAGAGTTTGTTGTTTTGTTTGTTTGTTTAAACGCGCTAATCTCCGAAACTACTGGTCCCATTTGAATATTTCTTTCTGTATTGGATAGCCCATATATCGAGGAAGACTATAAGTTATAAAATATCACGCTACGGTTAATAGGCGCTGAGCTGAGCTAGTAAAACCGCGCGGAAGTAGCTAGTTATATTATGTTTTACTTCGTCTCAAGTGCCATCAATATCTGTCAAACTTTTGATGCAAACGTTTTGACTTAACTTTGACTTTGAAACTTTTTATGAAGTACTCAAGCAGGTACTAGGCAGATATCAACTAATATTAACGATTCCTTACATAACAAGTCATACACACATATATTATTACAATTAAATAAATGTGCTTCATCATACATTAATATCTACTTATTTATGTATGTCCGTGCATCAGCAATTAATGTAATAGAACGGGTTACATATTTATCATTAATTCGTAATTTATTGCAATTTGTAGGAAGATGACTATCTTCAATTATTATCAGTGCATTCCTGAATGAAGATTACATTGAATATAAGTTATTGACGTGACTATCTCGATGGTCGCGTGGCCACAAGCGTGAGTATCGACCCCCGATTCTAATGCATGAGGGTACGGGTTCGGACCTACCAACGGCAAGTAACAATGTGACTTTTTCCAAGTTATTTGTACTTTCTAAGATTATTCAAACACCACTGATAAACGGTGAAGGAAAACATCGTGAGGAAACCTGGGTTTATAATTTCTAATTATAAATTAAAAATCGCCAACCCGCATTGAGCAAGCGTGGTGATTAACGCTCAAACCTTTTCCATGTGAGAAGAGGCTTTTGGCCAGCAGTGGCCACTCATAGGCTGTTCATGATGAAGAGCTTCTGCCAGCGGCTTTGCCCGCGTTCCAGTGGGATAAAAAACAAACGATCAAACTTTCAAATTTATAATATTAGTAGAATTCTAGTTCTGATTCCATTCTAGTATTTAATTACTTAATAACTGGGTTTTATAAAAATCTCAGTAGTAGCACGGAGTCCGGAAATGTGCCCGGTATATGGCAATAGGCTCACCCCCTATTACATGGGACTCATAACATAAATAGTGAAAATTGGGTGCTACATTGTACAGTGGCATTAAGTGCCGTAATGTGCACCTCTGCCTACCCCTTCAGGGATAACAGGCGTGATGTTATGTTATGTTATGCTACTTAATAATGGAAAAAAGCTTTGAATGACGTTTAATAAATAATTATAGCGGAATACTTTTATTTTTCCTTTAACAAAAGAAAAAATTAAGGCAAAGACATCCCCTATCATAAGATAAATAAGGTAGATAACATCATAATTATGTTCAATGACGAAAACTTGGTGTATTCTGCCAATCTTTGAATGACATTTACGATGCTATGTAATATTATGTTTACTGGGTCAAACTGCCAAATAAGTTAATCTAAACTAACCTAACAGTATGTGGAACAAAACATTTAGTCATAGAAGTTGGACATATACAGAGCATATGTATTTACCTTCGTAATACTAAAACTGATAAGCATATCTGTACGACAGTGAAACACCCAACAATTTTCCTCATAAGACAAGTTTACAAAAAGATAAAAAGTTCTATTTAAGTTCCTCGTAGTTCTTTTGAAAGTTCTTTAATCATCGTTTCAAGGTTAATATGATAAACTAGAATTATAACTAAAATTATCTTTAGTTTTAGCCTCATAGTATATCATAGACACTATCTTCAACATCATCATTTCTATATCAGCCTTATAGCTGAACCATAATCTACTGCTGAATATAGGCCTCATCTAATGCTGCCAGCACACAGTGGTTTCCTTCGACTTCTATCCCTCACTTTTATTAAAACATTCTTAGCTGTCTTTCAATTAAGGACTATATCTAGTCAAAATAAGGACTATATCGACCTCATCGTTCGTTTGATAAAATTAACGTGTAAAAATGCTGCCTTGTAGCTTATTTGCAGAAATAAATTCATTTGTTTCACCTGTATATTGGTCGAACCAGCAAATGAAAGCTAGGACCTCTTTAGAGTGCAAAGATTACTTGCGTGAGAAGTCGCAAAACTCCTCCTTTTTAAAAAGCAGCATTATTAATTAATAAGATTCATCCACTTGACCGGTCTTATCAAACGTGTTTTGTTTAATAATTAACATATTAGACTAGTCTTCAATGCATTCGTGTGTATCTTTAGTATTCTATCTCATCGCAAATGAAAATTCAATTAAATACTTCGTCCTTAAGAATAACTAACGATAGTTTGATAGACGAAGGCGTATCATGGTTATAATAAATTAATTATTATGTTTTCGGCTTACTCACGTAATTATTTGACGAGGAATTCGACTAATTTCAAGCCACGCTAGATGCTCATATTATTATTCATGATCAGCATCCCGCGACCAGCGACTGTCGGTAGCAGCGCGATTGGCATAATAATAATATATTTTTTTTGATAAAAGTCTAACATCTTTTTATTTAGGCAATACCAAAAAATATTGCAATACCTAATACATACATGTTACACGTATCATCACCACGCAACATTATACATGTCAATCACCGTGAAATCTCTCAGCCATGTGAATAATTGCTCACACATATATGTAGGTATGAACAGACGAATAAACGGCCACTTGTCTAATCAACCGTGTTTACATGTAGATAATCATATTTGACTTCAAGTGTATCCGCTGATCTTTCAAATGTTTCGTCATTTGTACGCCAATATTCAATTGCAATTGCAATATTCGTATGTAACATTATTATGTGGTTTGTTATGTAACTGGCCAATGGCTATTTTCCTCTTTTAGAGGACCCGGTGCCTTCATACAGGTGTTGCGGGTGGCTACCGCGGTGGTTTTAGTGAGGTAAAAATCCCACACTCCCCAGTCCTTTTCCCCAAAAAGACTAGGCGCCTTTTAAAGGTTTCCCCCCGTCATCAAAAAAAAGGCACCTATTTTCAACTATGGGTGTACCTGTAACTGCCTCTAGTTTAGGTTTTTTAACGAAGTTAGTTGTAAAAATCTTGTGACAAAATTATGGAGGTACTACATAATAATATTGTAACGTCGCATTCTGAGTCTATTATAGAGAAACGTTTTGATCATCCGACCAAATAGAACTGAGGAAAAACAAAAGAAATTCATTTAAAAACAACAATTTCTTTAGTTTTCACAATATGAAACAATGTGCATGTATGTCGAGGTACATATTCAGCAATAATAGTCCCCGTTCACTGAACACTGGTAAATTCAAACACGACGCCATTACCACAAGCACATGATTAAAAGTATCATCGTGTGCATTAATTTACTATTCAGTCAAATAGAAAAAAAAAAATTCTTTCATATCAACTTATCTCCTTACACGGCATCAGTCTGCCAACCTTAACCTGTCGTACCCCAACAATATTTCATAACAATACCTCTAATGATGAATTTAATTGGCACATGTACTTGTCATCCATTAACATGTTTATATTCATCCAATCATACGACCTGTTGAGTGCACGCATCGTGTAATGCAGATATCACGATTTGCATCTATCACTGTCTAAATAGTTTTACTCGAGTCTACTGTCATTTGTTCCAAGGTTTTTAGTTGACAATGTGCACAAATTATTAGTAGGGTTCTGAGTTCTTAACTGAGCTATTAGTGGCTAACGAGGTAATCTGGATAATAGTGCTGTGCTGAATCTTGATTTCAATTTGTGTATTATGGAACGGATATGAGCTAATGATTGGATAATCATGTTATGAGTCCTATCTAGTGACCTGACCAGTAGAGAAGACACCCTGCAAGGTTCTTCGATTCACAAAAACAAAGAAAAACACTTTTGGAGTTTGAAATGCATTCTGAATGTAATCAGTTCGCGTCCTGTAGTGATACTACTTTCCTTGAAATTACAATGAAAAGTAATTTAAAAAACTATTTAAAAGAACGTTGCCCCACACTACGTAGGTACTTTAATACACATACAAGTTCACATACACATGACACCCAGACCCGGAACAACAATTTGTGGACCACACAAAGAGTTGTTCCGTGAGGGAATCGAACATATTGCTCTTGGTTTTGCTTAAATTGTATGACAAGGGCACGAACCAAGAGTCCGTGGAGAATTAATCTGTAACATTATAAAAAAAAAACGTATTGTTCGGCGGCCAGTTACCCAGCTACCGTACCAACCATGAAGTCAAGTATTTCACATAAATACATAAAATATTATTATTATTTATCGAACTCTTATCAACATAACATATACACATTATAACTGACGGATCTAGAATATTCTAGTTTAAATTCTAAAATTCCAGGCAAACTAAACCGGCTGAACCACACGGGTATGTATGTATGTATTTCGCCTTTAAAAGTAGTTGCCTGGCTCTAAGAAGAAAAGCCTGATCAACGAAATTAATAAAATTAATAATCAATGAAGGTCTATGTCATCTTGCGAACATGTATAAATAGACAGATATTAGTATTTATTCATATTATTTGCATAATCGTTATCTGATTATGTTATTTTTTTAAACAACACTGCATACATACTTAACTTCACGCCTGTCTCCCATGGAGGTAGGCAGAGACTATATAGAACGCCAATTACTAAGATTCCTACATATCTCTTTCGCTTCATCAACCGTCATCAATCTTTTTATGCATGCTCGTCGGTTGAAGGTACTTTTAATTTGGCCCTTCTTTAATATATCGCAAATCTGGCCAACTAGATGTCCGTCTAGGGCGCCCTCTACCTAATATAATCTAATATTGAATACTGTTGTTACATAGTCTTTAATTTATATGTGACACTTGTAATTGTGACTGCTTTATCTTTAGATATCTCCACTGAAACTTGCTCACAACTACTAGTGTTTGATCCTGGGATTCGGTCAGGTATTAGGACTTTCGATTTTTTTTTTATAGCATAAGACTATAAACGAGCAGACGGTTCACCTGATGGTAAGCAATCGGCGTCGCCCATGGACACCTGGAACACCAGAGGCGTTACAAGTGCGTCACCGGCTTTTTGGGGATTAGGAGTTTGAGGATCGTTGGGGATTCAGGGATTGGGGAGATTGGGGAAGGGGAAGGTAATTGGGCCTCCGGTAAACTCACTCACACGACGAAACACAACGCAAGCGTTGCTTCACGTCGGTTTTCTGTGAGGCCGTGGTATCACTCCAGTCGAGCCGGCCCATTCATGCCGAAGTATGGCTCTCCCACACTCGATTTTGAAATGCGGGTTAAAGGAGTCTTGAACTGCCCCTGATTAATATGCATTTAGGCTACGCTGACCATAGACTTACTCCGTACTATAATTTTAACTCCGTAAGGGAATTTTATAATTGACGAAAAATAGATTCAACTCTGGGTCCTTCTGTCTACCCCTTATAATGGAACAATAGCGATACTTGTTTTATATTCAAGTTGTATATTTTTATATAAAAACTCACGTTTTATACATAACTTTGGCATAAATATTCAAATTCGTATAGACATCGTTCGCATAATTATCTCTCACATAGACGTGACCTTGAGACGTTGTAGAAGAAAGAGAATCTATTTATGAACGATCAAATCACGTGACCATAATCAAAATAATGACAAATATCATCACGTTTGAGCATTTAAATATGTATTATATAATATTATTCGTTAAATTACGTAATCATTTATTTGGGTAGTTAATGAGTCACATGTCAGTTGTCAGGAGTATTTATTATTTTATTGTCTGGTTTAGATTTTGGTTAGAGAGTAAAATATAGACGTTCTCCATGGCCGGAGAAGACAGTGGATGATTTTCCCCATTCAAAAAAGAAGACCATGTGTGATAAATCATCAAGACTAACGAATGATTGTTCTAAATTGTAGTATGTCCCAAAACAGCGAACACGCCATCCAAGCGCTTGCAGTAGAATCCTCAGGTTTATTAGTTACATACCTTTGATCCCTAGTAGAACTATGTCAAGTGTGTGGGCTATGGCAAACACTCTCTTTAGAAGCCTTTAGTACCTTTAGAAGAAGCGTATTTCAGCTGATGATGTGACGAGCAAATATAACAAAAGATTAGATAGTACTTACACAAACAATCAATTTAAATCTCGTGACTCGAGTCGTTGACATTTCCTCCTAAAATTGAATAGACGTTCCTTTAGATCTCATTTTTGATAACACGACAGCAATACTTATTATCAAATATGTCAACTGTGAAAAGTAAAATCATGATGCAATATAGTCCTTAGGCACTTTTTTCGAACCAACTGTCACTGAGTAGAGAAACATCGAGACATGAGAACCGATGACCTTTGACATCAGGAGATAATGGTAATTCCAATAATGATGTAAAAAATAATTTACGACATACAAGAATAAGGTGACCTGTATCGATAATGTCGAATTTCTCGATCACGAATCGATTGTGAGTCGATTTGCGAGTCGAATCAATTCGTTTAGGGACGTCTACTATTACGTGGAACTGTGGAAGGTGTTTATAACTTGTAGACAACTTGACCTTATGCACTATGATTTGTACAAAAAAATCATTGGTAGGTTTTTTAGTGGTGTCAGATTTGGCCACTGGTGTTGTAAGCTTAAATAAGTTATTTACGCATTTTGAGATGTATTGGCAACAGTACCCTTTTGTAAGGGTCAAATTGTTGCGATTACCCAAGCGGAAATGTTGGTTACTTCATTCTTAAAAAACGTTGTTGAAAACAATTATTTTATCTATGGACCATGGAAGGCTTGAGATTAACAATACACATTGAACACTGGATGATATAAAATTATTGTATGCGAACTACTTCATCTCCAAAATATTTCACAACACATTATTTTAATCATCCCCAATGAGACAGACAAAATTAAACTTTATCACATTCCCAAAAAAGGTTCAGCAATCCAATTTTTACATAATCATTAAATCACAAACAATGTCAGAGGGTTATACCTCATTTAAAGTGTGAGACACAAAGGTTACAATCGTGCGTGAGTTGATCGTGCATGCGACGGGATACTTATCAAGGAATTAGGTGAAGAGGAACGTAATTAGATACACTATCTTGTTGGAACAGATAATATAATAAATTGGCTGATCATTCTCTATAGGAGTCTGTAGAGGCGTGTGGTACTCAAACGTTTCTCCGTATTCAACTTATTTGCTATATAAGAGACGCTTATTATTGAATCGAGAATAGGTTGAGCGATATGAAACACGGTCATATTCTATGTTTATTGTGTAAAGATTCGTTCATGGGCCTGCGGACGGCGAGCACGGGTGACTCGCCGCCCGACCAGAACCAGGCTCGAGCGTACGACGCGTGGCGTTCCGCGAGCACCTCCAGGACCCATTAGATCACAGATCACAGATGGGGCCCAACAGGGATGTTGCCGATACGTAGCCGCGGAAGACTTAACGGGTTGCCGGGGCTCCGGCTTAAAGTGCAAGAGTAGGAACGGGGTGGTTTTTTGACACTCCCTCTCGCCTCAACTGGGTGCGAGAAGGCATTAGATGATTTTCCGCCCTCAAAAAAATGTTTGCTGTGTAAAGTAAGTAAATTAGTGACTGTACAAGAAAACGTCTGAAAATCTATCCATGTAACGAGACTTTAACTTCTAACAATAGTGGATATATCATCATCATTTCCATTATAGGACGTCCACTGCTAAACATAGCTCCTCCCCCAAAGACATGCAGACTGATAGGCCGATTGAAAGCGATACATGCATATTGTCATTGATATAGAGTACATTTTAGCTTAACATTGCAAAGTACTTCAAATTCTAACCTTCAACCCTACACATTCCATACTAACCAACATAGTTCAAGCAGTCTTAAACAGCAAACTCAACTTGATGTAGTGGCTGGTCCTTTGCATAGATGTCGGCACGTCAACTGCATGTTATTCTCAAGTCTTAAATCGTACAGCATCACGACATGACATGTGTAATGTTTGCATCAGACTACGTAATGAAACCAACTGTGGAAGATGCAGATTCATGATTTATTTATATATGTTACTGTTCTTAAAAATATGCATTTGTATTTAAAATGAATGTTCTTAATCTAGAAGTTAAAGTACTACTCAATGATAAATTACATACGTTATTAGTTCTGGATTTCTATTAAGTGGATTCAAAATTAAGTAACATTTTGTTAAGATCTGAACAAGAACAATCGCTATTTATAATTTTAGTTAGACAAACTAAATTAATTCTTATTTTTTCGGATTACTCGCGTAATTATTTCAGTAGCAATGCAAAATCGCCGCGTCGCGGATCGCGGAATGCTGCTCATGAATATGAGCCTCTAGCATGTCTTCAAACTAGTCGAGTTTACCAAATAATTAATGAAGAACAATCGCTGTTGTAAACATCTTAGGAATACAAAGCCACATTGATGTCTACAATGTCCTAGCCAAATAACTATACATCACATACTAGAGGTAAATCTCACTGATCTTCCAAAAGTCTTCTAAGCACTTGAACATCCAAGGACCTCACACCCATAAACTGAAGCAATCAAACGAACAAACAAACAAACGTGGCACTCCCAAGATCACGACCACCTCAAGCCACTCGCAAGCGTATGATTATCAAATTGTACCCATCATGGAGGCCTAGCATTACTTGCAGTGAAGTGCAGTGTACAATTTGTGACTTGAACCGATTATTACGTTATGCAATCTGAACCTTGTAAATGTGTTATTGGGTTTTGGACTAAGTCGAGAAACAAATAAAGTCACAAATGCATTATGCTCACGCATGGGATATCTTGAGGACAAGGTACGGGAATAAACGCTTAATATTAAATCATTCTATGAGAAGATTATTCAATCTTAATTATATATTTTAAGTATGAGGAAAATCGACCGATGACTGTAAAGGTTTACGTTCCACTTAAAGTCACATCGACCTATGTATTAACCATCTTTAAAATTTTACAAAAAACGACCTTATTACAAACCACAGAACATTAAGTATTCTATAAATCCAATACATCAATTACCACCAAAAAACCCACCACTTATTACATATAGGAAAATAAATAGTTATGTAAATAAATATCCTAATCATCTCTTTACAGAAGTGGTGAATTGATATAAATATCATTCAGTGCGACTCCAATAGAAAGAGACAGGGAGGTTTAATTTGTAGAATGTTAAATGTTATGACTGCCTCGTTGGCCGAGTGGTCACAAGTGCGACTGCCGGGTAAGGGGTTTCGGGTTCGATTCCCGGGTTGGGCAATGTATTACTGGATTTTTAAAAATCTTAGTAGTAGCTCGGAGTCTGGAAATTTGCTCGGTATATGGCAATAGGCCCACCCCTATTACATGGGACTTATAACATAAATAGTGAAAAGTGGGTGTTACATTGTACAGTGGCATTAAGTGCCGAAATGTGCACCTCTGCCTACCTAAAAAGGCGTGATGTTATGTTATGTTAAATGTTACTAAAAAGGCATGATGTTATGTTATGTTAAATGTTACATTATTTCTTGTAACTAGGTAACTGAAATGTCCAATAGGCTCGTCATGTAACACGTAAGACTCAATAACAAACCAAAAATACTACTTATTTCTTAGACAACAGCCAATATACTACATTGAAACAACTACACTTACCTTTGACCTCTCATACATAAGCGTGGTTAATACAATAATTGGTTACCCCATTTCCTACCTTTGTGAAACTTCCTACATTCGTAACGTCTAATTGGAGATGAAATATCAATAGCTCAGTTGGTTACTAGCTCTTAAGATAATTGTTTTATCTAAAATATAAATACTGTGGTCAGCAGGTCAATCTACCCATTTCTTCATTAGTCATTTTTCCTCAATAAATAGAATGCAGAAACAATTTAGTCGCCTGTAATGCTCACTTAATGTGGTTATTGAGTTGCGGAGAACCTAACGGGTAACCGGGGCTCCGGCTCGACGTGCAGGAGAAGGAACGGGGTGGTTTTTAGTCAGTAAGAGTCTGACACTCCCTGCCGCCTCACCCAGGCGGGAGCAGCCATTCAATGATTTTCACCCCTTGAAAAAAAATTGGGTAATTGGCATGTCCTACTCTCGTTTTAAGGTGAAAACTGTCCTGCGTAGTGACTCCTCACAGAGTTAAACTGCACCATATCGATTACATTCGTATCTAAATTTTGCAGTTTAAAAATTTAAATTTAAATTTAACAATTGTGATTTAACATGATGTCTTTTTGATAATCGAACTCTTTGCTGTACTATCCTGTTCTTATTATAATGCATGTCGTGGCAGCCTTTAATTAAGGCTACACTATACCGCTACATTGTTAAAATATTATGTTAAATACCTATCATGTATTTTGGTGTATGCTTTTTAAGGGTAACCCCTTAAATAAATTAGATTTCTGACTTTGTGTCAAATAATGTTAAAGTTGATAATTGAATAAAATAGATTGGTGTAGTATTACCTGCTGACCACTGTACATGTGTACCAGTAATTTGATCACCGCTTGTCATTTGGTCCATCGATCTATCAATCATTGAAGTCATTACATCAGCTAATCATGTCAGTTTGGACTTGAGTTGTTCCTAATTGATGAGGTGATTGTCACTTTATTTTAATTTTGAATATTAATATAGACTGCTTCGTTGACCGAGCGGTCGCAAGTGCGACTGCCGTAAGTGTAAGGGGTCTTGGCTTCGATTCCCTGGTCGGGCAAAGATTTACTAGGTTTTTTCGAAAATTTCAGTAGTCGAACGGAGTCTGGATTGTGCCCGGTATAAGGCAATAGGTTCACCCCCTATTACATGGGACTCATAACATAAATAGTGAAAAGTGGGTATTACATTGTACAGTGGCATTAAGTGCCGTAATGTACACCTCTGCCTACCCCTTCGGAGATACAAAGCCGTGTTCTTATTCTTATGTTATGTTATATGAATATCAATATCGCTATAACTTCACGTTAAATATTGACATTCAGATGAATCTGACCCACAGACATGCAGTACGAGGATAGTAACAAAAGTAATCTAGTCTTATTATCTGTAAACTTTCTGTAAACATCATAATATTATGGTGCATGGTATAACCTGCAACGTCAACATAAGTAGTCTTACACACATTTAATAATGGTAACGACATTTTTAAAAATTAAATACACTTAAAACGAAAGATAACCTAAAATCCATAACGTACGACCCTACAATTAAGAAATGGTAATAAAATGGCCGCCGATCGTCCTTAATGTCAGGGTGTCATGTTACTCTGACACAAGTGACACACAATCCCACGCAATCACACGTTGTTACACAATCACATCAAAGTTATGACATCTTGCATGTTGCATCTCTATCGTACTCGTGCAATTGGGATGTTGATTGCAATTCTATTGCAATTAAAGTTATTTAATGGTGCCAAATTTTCTATTAAACTGGAAAATTAAAATAGATTAAATTACTTTTTTTTAAGGAGGGAAAATCATCGAATGACTGCTCCCGCTTGAGTGAGGCGGGAGGGAGTGTCAGACTTTTACTGACTAAAAACCACCCCATTCCTTCTCCTGCGCGTCGAGCCAGAGCCCCGGTAACCAGTTAGGTTCTCGGCGAAAGCTGAAATTACATTAGGGTGCTGTGGAGGAGAAATGGAGGTCGTTTCTGTAAGAACCCGACATTTAACTTATACCGATGAAACAAATTGCACATTGTAAAGTAAGGTACCAAATGAGAGTAAACTATATTAGCATTATAGATATTGTGTGTCTTTAAAACTCGTCGAGTACAGTTTGTATAAATACAATTATACAACAATATCTATGTGTTACCAATTAACGCTGTAGTTGACAGATTTAAAACTGTTTATTTCGTATAAATAAAATGAGCATAATATCTAGTGTGGGTCTACATGAGACCCGCACTGCAGATTATCGCTCATTTCGCATAAACAAATGAGCATAATCTAGCGTGGGTCTGATGACCTTAATAAATCGCTATGTAATTGATTATTGAATGGATTGAACTTGTGGTCAAGTATGAAATGTGCGAATCTCTCGACTGTCAAGTGCTCCGTCCTAAATTTGGTGACGGGTAATATTACGATTATTACGGAATTGTGGTAACTTAACCAATGCAATGTTACGTTAAGTTATGTAACTTGAGGAAATGTAAACATGATTTGCCTTAGTTGGGAGTAGTTAGTTTACTTTGTACTTTTACCAAAGCATATACTTGATAAATACATTTTGAAATTAATATACCTCTAATGTACCTATACATATATTTTGTGTAGACTCATCAATCATGAAGTAACAACTGAAGGAGCATTAACATTACATATCACATTCACTGAGGATGTCTAAAAGAATTTAATAAAGCTAACTCGTTGGTCTAATGATCACAATCGAGAGGAGAAGATCGAGTGACGGACGTCCGAGAGGCGTTGAGTTCGATTGCCAGGATAGGCAAATAACGATTAGATTTTTCGGGTTGTAGGGACACAATGTACACATCACGCTATGTCAGCAAATTTACCATCACACGCGGCTGCGCCCGCGATGCATGTAGGAGAGTCATGAATAAACCATGATCGGATATAGTCGTTTCAATTAACCTCACCCCAACACACCGTAGAACACGACATACACTACCCCAAGTTAGTAATATTGAGCAAAGACTCTAAATGGTATTCTAAAATTCTTACTTCTAGCCTTTAATTCCAAATTCCGCCCGGTATATGATACCAGGCTCACTTCTGGTTCCATTGCCATATAATAACTTAGTATTAAAAGCTGTAGTTTCTGAATTTATTCAGAATTAACACAAGTCTTAGGTGACACACCTTATAAGACTAAACAAACATTGATATCAGAAAATAAAGTAAGTACATACCCAGGTAGTGAGGCAATCGTTAAAAAATATTTACTGCAGTTTGCTAGCATAATGTTTTTGTGAATCCAAAACAAATAGTAGTACTCGGAAGTTAACTGATGACGAGACAAAAACGTGTAGTGCCACTTTAATACGCGGGACGTGCAAACAATAGACGTTTTTTAACTTCTAGTTGAACAAATACCATCTTCAGTTTTTGCAATTCCGTTCATGACTGGCTGATACTAAGCAACACTAGTTTATACTGGTTATAACAAAAATACATCACTAACTGTTTTTAATTTCATCTTTTAAATACTAAACGCATTATTTTTTTAATGTTTCTCTTGTAGGTCCAAAAATGGACTAAATTAAATACTCAACCTGAATCAGATCATGAACTTAAACTATGATCAGCCAAGAAATGGACATCGGCAACTCCTAATTTATTCCTGACAAAATCGCCTTCCACCCTTGACAAACATTTTCTGAAGCGGGCAGCTTTTGTTCAGTATTAAATCTATGTACCTTATAATGATACATCTGAATAAATATTATACTTAACTTGGGAAAGGTGAGAGTGCCAGTTACTATTTTACAATTACCATGATATGTAAATAATGAAATATACATATCTATTAGAAAAAGAATTTTGATAAATAAAGAAATCTTCTATCTATAGATACTAACTACTAAATGTCGTAAAAGTGTAAAACATAATTGCTAAGTTACAGTTACATTATGTGGTGGGTCCTCACTTAATCGTCACTTAACTTGAGCTTACCTACTTACGTAAGTTAAGTCGCTTCCTAGTTAATTTAGTTAACTCGTAATTGCTTCAGGCATACATAAAGATTTGATATCCAGTTTGTTTGGTTATAAACAGTTAAAATGCATTTTTAATTTGGTTTTATTAATGCATTCAATGACATAACATTACGCCTTTTATTCCCGAAGGGGTAGGCAGAGGTGCAAATTATGCCACTGTACAATGTAACACCCACTTTTCACTATATATGTTACGAGTCCCATGTAATAGGGGGTGAGCCTATTGCCATATACCGGGCACAATTCCAGACTCAGTGCTACTACTGAGATTTTAAAAAAAACCCAGTAATAGTTTGCCCGACCCGGGAATCGAACCCGAGACCTCTTGCTCGGCAGTCGCACTTGCGGCCACTCAGCCAACGAGGCAGTCTAGTAAATAACTATGTAACTAACCACTTAGAAATAAAACCAATCAGCTTGGTGACACAAGTAGGTTTGGTGGAAGTACTTCTCAGGTATTTGATTGAGCGCGCCTAAATTATTTTGCATATAAAACAGTTGCCACTCGAACTTGTTGCTGACTCATGTATCCGCGACTGAAACTAACCAATTTTTTAGAACTAAACTAAATAATATGCAATATTATACTGTCATCGTTTTCGTTGCAATCTGAATCTTATAAGACATTCATTTTGACATATATTTGCAAGTAAGAAATGCACTTGAAATTGTAACCGTAATTTGGACAGTTATATAAAACTCAGTGGTTTCTATTATTATTGCGTCCGTAACATAACATCATAACATCACGTCGTTTATCCCCGACGGGATAAGCAGAGGTGCACATTATGCCACTGTACAATGTAACACCCACTTTTCACTATTTATGTTATAAATCCCATGTAATAGGGGGTGAGCCTATTGCCATATACCGGACACAATTCCAGACTCCGTGCTACTACTGAGAATTTTTTTATTAGTAATTCTGTACCCGACCCGGAAATCGAACCTGAGACCTCCGAGCCCTGACAATCGCACTCGCGACCACTCGGCCAATGAGGCAGTCATTGCGTCCGTATTGATTAAAAACATCAATTCGTTAATGGAGAATGGTTTCTTATGTGCTGCTCGCTAAAGCTCTCGGTGTTACGAATTGAGATGTATGCTTAGTTTTGTCGTACAATCAAATCTGGCCGAATTGTACGCGTCTAAAGTTTTGATGACTTGCACTTTTCATGCAAAATTAATGTTGTACCTACTGTGACGTCACAGCACAACGTCCGAAACATTGTATTTTTTCTACATAGAGAAAGGTAATAAATAGGTAGTAGTAGATACAAATGAGCTACTTTCTTATACGAAACATTGTTTTTATAATAACTATCGTGTGACATACTAAATTAACTAAAATCACGGGTTAATACTGTAATACTTCTCTAGTCGACAACACCGAGTCGAGCGCCAACGCCAGCCAGTGGGCTGCGCGACGTCGCCGCGTCCGCGCACGCTGCTCATGAGGAAGAACCCCTCTGTGGTTCGAAACTAGTAGAGCTTTTCTCGTATATTCACGTGAGTAACCCGTGATTTTAGTTAACACAGTAACATTCTCCATTAGAGCGAAAATCCTAAACAAACAGATATACAAACTCAATACACATAATTACAATTTCCCAATCATTTAACAAACACCTACATTAAAAATCAATTCTAATTTGTTTAAACAAATAAATTAAAACTAAAAGATTCTCTTTCGATTTTATCATCATATGATGCGTGGGCTCAGTTATGAGTCAAGTAATATCGACAAGTTACTCACGCCTACTAATTCATTCAGTGGCGCCTGCGCAGTGAGCGAGGCTAACTACTTACTACTTACATGTAATGTGATTTGTATACAAGATGTGTCTGTATGTAATTAAGATGTAACATGACAAGTTCTTTAGTGTTTTGGTTATGAGTTCGACTGCTAATGCTGAGTGCAAAGTCCCTGTTTTAAATCTCCTAAAGTAAAAAGTTTCCACAAAAAAAAAAGTTTTCACAAAAATAAAATAGAAATATATTATTGAAATAAACGACAGGAAAAACAAACCTCTTAAATTTTAAGGAACCCTTACGTTGAGATAGGTGGCATTTAACAACGTTTTGGTTTTTTCCATCCCATAAATGACACCTAACAGTACAAATAAGAGGTTAGTTTAAGTGCTACGTCATGTTAAGTAACTTTTAAGAGATGGTTGGCGGATGTTGATGAAGGCTCTAGAACGTGGCTCGAATTCGAAACAGGAGTAGGAACGGGGTGGTTTTTAGTAAGTAAGAGTCTGACATTCCCTCTCGCCGCACCCGGGCGGGAGCAGTCATTCGATGATTTTCCCCCCTTCATTGAGGGGGTCATAATACTCTCATGTAATATTCACATATTTCATAAATAAACTAATAAAGTAATATTGAAATAATAAAAGGCTGTGCCTTGGTACCTACTCCACAAATTGTGTGACATAAGGGTCATTATCCCATTACATCGTTACATCACATAAAAGCAATTGTTTTCAATATACGTTTGTTTGACACAATGACAGTAATTGGCGAGACGGAGCGGTTATTCTGTATCTATTGAGCAAGTTACTCACTTATACTTATGGAGGTATTAGACAATGTACTAAATCTTTTATGTCAGTCCTCAGTAACATATAGTACACAGGTAGGTGCCTAGCTAGGTAGTAACAAACAAGACTGTCGAGCTAGAAGTCTCGAGTACGAGTGGTTCGAGAATTCAAAAGTTTTAATTGTGGTTGGTTAGTGAAATAGACGCACAATTATACAGCACATAACATGACTGCTGAAAAGTTATTTTTTGTTTTTCTCCTATGTCGCTGATGCGTTTACAAATATATGTACAATTTCACATGCACATGACATTCAGACCCGAAACAACAATTTGTAAATTTGTCAATGTGCGTGAATCGAACCCGCGACACGTTGTACGGCAGCCAGTTCCCCAGCCACCGCACCAACCGTGCAATCAAACTGTGACATTGTACACGAACACTTTTATCAATCTCTTCAGGAATTAAAAGATAAGTTACTACATTATGTAAGCTCTTATCGGAGCCTACAAACGAAACCTATCTACCTATAACTGCCCACAACCCACTCTCTTTGTATTAATGTCAGTTAATAATTAACTATACATCGCCAGATACATGAATCCTATTCAATTTTGTCATTACCATCCTTTCACTTCGCAATGTTCTCTGTGGATCAATACATATTGTTTGAGACCAGTGAGCTTTTGTCTACGGTTAAATGTCGTGTGTCCGCATTCCGGAAGTAAGTGTTACTCTTTAGTTGTTGTATCCAATACCTAATTGGTTTTAAGACTGTATTAATTATTTTAACTTTAAACAGTTATTGAATATTGAATAAGTTTAAGTATTTGTTCTACGTGAGCAAATTCAAGATTTTCTTAACAGTCGTGTGTTGGAATAATGATCTGTTTATGTGACAAATCCTTATAGTTGACTATAAAGAGTTTAATGGCCTTTTACACAAACCACCCCTAATCCATCTCCTAACTATAAGTCACTTACTGTGACGTGTGATGTAGTACCCAAACTAATCCCTAACTTATAATATTCGGTGTCATCATCATCATCATCATCATCAACAGCCGAAAACGTCCACTGCTGGACAAAGGCCTCTCCCTTAGTCCTCCACATCGAACAACTTTATTATTTTATTCGGTGCCACTTATGACTATATCTGTGAAAACCAAAATGTGAAAATGAGCATAAGTCGAGAATTTATATCTCCAAATTGAAAAAATATAATATTGATCTTTTCGTTTTTCTCCGCAGCATATTGAAGTTTAACATCGCCACTCACCAGTGACCAGTCGTCGTTTTATTCATTGCAATCAATTACCAATTCAAAAGCATCTCTGTCTACATCTCAAAAGATTAACTGATCTGATATTCAGAGACGTGAGAAGCGTACATTAACATCAATTACATAACACTTAAATAACAGGCCGTACATTGACCCCAACATTTCAATAATCTAGATCAAAGTCTAGATTACTTATAGAAAGAACTAATAAATAACAAAATTATAATTATAATGCACACATTAAGCTTATGTTTACGATCGTTACAACGATAATAAAATGTATGGACAGACAATAAAACGGAACATAATCGTGATACGGATAATGCGCCGTGTCCGGTAATTTTAATATTATTTTGTTTCATAATAATTGTAATGCTGCCCGCAGGCTGCGTGGCGTGATGTGGAAGTCGGAAGAAAGAATGTCACTTCAAATTTAATAAAGTACGGACACGAGCGCTTTGAGCTATAGGTAATTTTATTATAAACTTTCGATTTCATTATTATATAAAAGTATTTGTCTAAAATTACAACTTTATTGAAAATTGCATATAAAGTTATACTGAAATGTAATTATTGAGGTATACAATATTTAAATACTTTTATCAATGTCGCAGTGTAGATAACAGTTGTGTGTATTCCATTCCATGCAAATCACTAATCTAACTATATTATTAATTTCGTGAGACATACTAAATTAATTATTATGTTTTTCAGCGTAGTAGCTCGACAGTCGTCGCGTCGCGGGTCGCGGAATGCTGCTAATGAATATGAGCCTCTAGCATGACTTGAAACTAGTCGAGTTCTTCCTCAAATAATTATGTGAATAATGCCTACAAAAATAATAATCAACTCACTAATGTTTAATTTAAAGCTCTATGTTTTATTTCTTCTCATGAGACAGGTTCTTAAGAAGTACCTGTTACATTTTCTCTTACACTATCACATTGTTTGTATGAATTCTCTTATTAATTTATGGGACAAGATTACAATATCTACTTATGTTATCTGCATATAGACAACTTGCAAAATGCTAAATACAATCAATAAATCAAAGTCAAATGATTTTAATACATTTCCTTATAATGTCCTGTTCAATGTACATTGTACTGTGGGTCTACGTTCAACACCTCTGATCCTTCAACAATTACGACATATCACTATGAGTAGATACTTAGAATTATACTAAGTACCGATACACACTATGCACTAAACATTTAGAATCAATTAAATTCAATAGTACAACATGAAAATGAAAATTATTTCAAAATATATCGTTAATCTCCCCTACTGTACTTAATCAAATGAATTAATCTACTAAATACAAACACTAGTGTCTAATTTCATGACTACAAAACTTATACTATTTTTGTATCGACTCCTTAAAACATCTGAGCATATACATAAAAATATACATCATTGTCAATGGTGACCTAATTTTACAGTTGAATGTATAGTATATGCGCCTACGCAATAATAAATTACATTGCAACCCTTTGAATAGATCATAATGAGCCGTAATAACCCTGTTACTATTACGACTTAGGTATTACGTATAAGACTTAAATCAGAGCTCTATTCAGATATTGAAACCAAAATGGTCAGTATAAAATGCCTGAACGTAACATTATATTTTTTTATAATAACTATTGTGAGACACACTAAATTAACTAAAAACCGTGGGTTAGTCAAGTGAATATACTGAAAAAGCTCTACTAGTTTCGAACCACAATGGGGTTCTTCCTCATAAGCAACGTGTGCGATCGCGATTTGAAATGATATTTTAAAATGTCAGTATGTGACGTCACTATGAAGTTACTGCTACTGTATAATATGTTATTTAGATAATATAATTCGTTTTGTCTCTTAAGTTTTGTCAGTTGCATAACTACAGCATTTTCAATTTTTCGAATTCCCAGTTCTGGAATTGATTTGATGGAATTGTATCCAGTTTATGGGTTGTCTTAATGTTTTTTGTGAGAGATTTAATTCATTAAATATAAATGTTAATAAGTAGTAATTTCAGTATGCACACGGCGCGGCATCGTTATGATACACATATCATGCAGCACCTGTTTTATATAAGCTATAAAAATTAATAAAGGAAATGTAAATAAGATAAATATCATACTTTTAAAATTTAATCGATTTATTAAATGTTATTTATAATTTAGCTTACATCAATTTATATGTCATTATTATTATTATCAAGTGTTAGACTGCCTTGATCGCATGGGTTTTATTCATGAGTCGTGCAAAAATGTTATAACATAACATAACATCACGCCTTTTTATCCCCGAAGGGGTAGGCAGAGGTGCACATTACGGCACTTAATGCCACTGTACAATGTAACACCCACTTTTCACTATTTATGTTACGAGTCCCATGTAATAGGGGGTGAGCCTATTGGCATATACCGGGCACATTTCCAGACTCCGTGCTACTACTGAGAATTTTTTTAAAAAATGTTAAAGTGTAATATTTGCTCGATGAAATTATTCGTAATCGTTATCACAGTACCTATTAGGGCTGATGCCGATACGGAACCGCGCAGGACTTAACGGGTTGCCGGGGCTCCGGCTCGACGTGCAGGAGTAGGAACGGGGTGGTTTTTAGTAAGTAAGAGTCTGACACTCCCTCCCGCCTCACCCTGGCGGGAGCAGTCATTCGATGATTTTACCCCATTAAAAAAAAGTAGCCCGACTATTGTCAATATCTCCCTCTTTAAATAGTATTTAAGACATGTCGTTATTTAAAATTAATTTAGATGTATACTATATTATAATTCAACAAAATTATAACAAACAAAAACATCTGATAACACTACTCTTAATACAAACAATTACCTATTATATTATCTATATAGAACAGAGTCAATATTCTGTGTATAATGTCAAATGTCAAGTCTCCTTGATAACCAAATCATTATTTTTATTACAATGGAATTTGTTTTCATTTAAACAACTGATAAATATTGGCATAAATATGTTTAAAACAAGTTTATGTATTAAAATGTAGCGGTATGTATGTACTGTACTCCAATACTGCACCGACTTGAGCGAAGTACAAAGGTGCGGCGCGTTGAAGTCTTTTGTACTACAAGTGGCTGTGTGATTTTAACTTGCTACTAATGCTGTTCATTTAATAGTATACAAGAATATGACATCTATAATATCACTAAAACTATAAAATAACATGATTATAATAGTAATTTGTATATATTTAGGCAAAATCAAGATTACAATGTCCAAATTATCCTACCATCAACAACATACAATTTTGAATTTACACAATAGTCATTCTTAAGGCCACTAAATCAATGGAACGATGTATATTTATTAACAGTATATTATAAAGAGATGATATAGTAAGTGGGCCCGCATACATTACCTGAATGACAATATCTAACGGATGGCTCTTGAACTTACACCCACAATCTCAGCTGAAGGTAACGCATTAAATTAGTTTATCTAACATACATATATTATTTACTATCAAAAATCATCAACAACATGTGTTGTATAATTACGTCCAATATTTTGTAATAAAAATTACATGTACCTAAAATGGTACACTAATATATGGAGAAGTTTTCAGCAATATATAAAACTAGTACATTGAATGAGATCATGATTTGCTTTCCCCAAAAGAAATAAAGCTACTTACTTACTGAATAATAACAGCACGTTTACCTAATTATGTAATAGATAAAATAAATATCGTCAAGCCGTTTGTCCCTAAAGGTAGGCAGAGATGCCCATTACGGCCACTGTACAATGTAACACTCACTTTTCACTATTTATGTTATGAATTTCATGTAATAGTAGTAATAGTAATAGTATGTGAACTTATTGCCATATACAGTCCACAATGCCAGACTCCGTGCTAATACTGGGATTTTTTTTATAAACCAAGCAATACTTTACACGACCCCGGTCCAGAGACCCCTTGTCGCACTTACTATCACTCGGCCAACGAGGCAGGCAACGAAGCAGTAAATATCAAGTTTAAAATATAAAATGTCAATATACCAGACAAAATATGACATAAATGACAGTACAAATAAAACTTTATGTATTTGAAGTGAATACTTCGTTTTAAAACGTGCCATGCACAGTGCACACGCTCAATAACGAAGCACATTCCTAATTAACATAATTCTGTCCATAAATACTTCTCAAAATGCAGATTATCATCACTAAAATATACACAAAAGCATGTATCATATCATATAGGTATATTATATAGAAGTGACGTTGTATATATAATTATGTGCATATATTAACTCCAGTTTAATTGTTAACAATAGCAGTTAGGTGCGTATGACGAGGAGGTAATTACTGTATTATGTTTTTAAATATATAATTAATTTTAACCACGACACAAGGCCGCAGTTTATAGACAAGTTGGAAAAGGAAGAGATATGATAGTACGTAAAACATATATTAAATAATTAAGGTAATACTTAATTAAATATTGTTTTGTCTGTTCGTTTGTATGGAGAGCACTTAACACGAATCGTACGCAGACGCACCTTACATGCGGTTGTACGACCTTTACATACTTTTTCTTGCGGAAACTCTTGATAATGTACACGCATCTAAACATGACCATCATCATTATATAGTTTTCATCAATCCAGGATATAGAAGAAAAATTAATAAATAGTAACTTACAAAATGAAGTAAAGCTTAAAACTAAAAATAGTTAAGGACACAACAGTTTTTAAAATGACTGGAACATCTTCCAAATCACTTTTAGCATTGATATATCTCATATACCTAGATTTACAAATAGAAGCAATTAATGTTTCGTTAACTATCTAGAGACATAATTTCTTCTTACCTGTGCATTAACTTCAGCAAACTGCAACCAGAGCAAGGAAGCACACACCAACAAAATACGATTACAAGCCATGATGCACACACACAGTCCCTCAAACTAACATTACTCACTTATCGAGAAACAATCGATAACGACTAATTACTAGAGGAAATTGTCAATCGAACAATTGCATCGAAAAAATAATTCCCACTATTTAATCATCGATACAATGCCGATTACGATGGAACCACATTCACTCGGCTTCACCTTTTCCTAGTAATTATCTAAAAATATCAAATGAATAAACATATACGAAATGTCAACTGCACTGGAAACAATCGATTTAGAATTCCAAATAGATTCTAAGTTAAAAGCTGTTTCACTTTATCACAGAGTAATAATAATTATTGAAAAGTTAGGTTATTGGTCGGTGTTTTTTTTTCGTGTTCGATTATTTCGACTCGTGTTCGAATCTCGATTGTTTACGCGCGCGTTCTCAGCGCCGTTCCAAGAGAGACTATATTGACATTTGGCCGCGCCGGTCACGAGCTAGTGATGCCCCCCTACCCGACCTATCTCGCGTCCTTGAACGTACTATACTGTTCTCGATTTATGAATTCGACGAGGTCCTATTTGGCACTGTTGTCTGAATTGACGGATTTTGCTAATTATGTATATTGTTCTTACTTCCTGACGGTATTCTATTGAAAAAGTGGAATGCAACTAATTTGCAATTTTATTTAGGTCACAGATATTCTTTTATTTGAAGAAATAATTTTATAGCTTTATAGTCCCCAATCCCTGAATTCCCAACTCCTAATCCCCAAAAGGCCGGTAACGCACTTGTAACGCTTCTGGTGTTCCGGGTGTCCATAGGCGACGCCGATTGCTTACCATCAGGCGACCCGTCTGCTCGTTTATCCTGTAAAAAATAGTCATACCACTAACGTTGACATTAAAGAAGACATTATAGATAATAGATACGATATGACATAATCGTAAATACAGGAAAAAAGCATAAGTTATACTAATACAATCATTTCAAAGTTATCAAAATATTATGATGCTAATGATTTCATATACAGGGCAAATCGGGCATCGTCCTAGACAAAATAAAACTTTATCTTATTGCAATTAAGTTTGTTATTGTAAAAAATATAGTCATACAACTATGTTTGTGAATTTGAGAAAATCATGAGTATAATTCCAATTCCGAAAATATTTTAGGAACCTTAATGGAATGAGTTTCAGACCTGTTAATGTTAAGGGGTCCTTATAATAGGGGTGACCCATTTTACCTTTAAAATCTTTAGGAAATATCTGGAGTTCGGGAGTACATGAGAACATTGGGTACCTTTTAGTGATAATAATAGAACATATGATGACTTATATTATTAAAAACTATTTGACATTTAACCATCACAATAAGATTATAGTTATAAATAATAATAATTACTTACCGTCATACATATTTCTCACGGACCTTATGTTGTGAGCATTCACTAGTCATCCCTATAGTATTGTGACAGTTATTATGTTTCCGGATGCGACACATACGTAGCTGGGCAGAGTTATTAATTTATAATAATTATTATTAATAACTAAGGTTATACTGTGACTTTAATCTACCCATAAAAGAGTAACTTTATAATTTGCTAATTTTTTTTTGTTTTAATATTAGGACTCATAATGAAGTGTAGTTTAGAGCCAGTCCCGATTCCAAATAAAAAGTACAAACTCTAGAATTGCTAGGCCAGTGTTTGGTTACTGACTTTACAGTTGTATCATCACTGACACTCTCATAATTTTTGGAAAGACTGAACAAAAGGAATTTTTTTTTTATGGTATAAACCGGCAAACGAGCAGACGGAACACCTGATGGTAAGTAATCGGCGTCGCCCGTGGAATGGACACCTGGATCATCAGACGCGTTACAAGTGCGTTACCGGCCTTTTGGGGATTAGGAGTTTGAGGATCTTTGGGTATTCAGGAATTGGGGAGATTGAGGAAGGGGAGGGTGATTGGGCCTCCGGTAGCCTCACTCACACGACGAAACACAACGCAAGGGTTGCTTCACGTCGCTTTTCTGCTCGGCCGTGGTATCACTCCGGTCGAGCCGGCCCATTCGTGGCGAAGCATGGCTCTCCCACAACCTCTACACTGCATTACCAGAAATATTGTTAATCGTAAGCTCCGTTTAATAATGAACAAACAAACACTTTTATACCTATATAATCCGAACCAAGGAAGTCATTTGTTTACGTAATCGTTATTAAAATGTAATTATGTTTTAATCCTTTTCCATATCGGGAGACTATACAGTAATCAAGGAAAGGTCGTTCGTATTATAATAATTATTATCTTAATGTCTTGTAAAATGTTCTGTATTACATAACAATAAAGGACATCGCTGTAAAATGTTTATATGTTCTGCATTCCGCCATTTATGTCAACATTATTATTTATTTTATTTAAGGCTTCAAGGACATAAATATATACGTACAACGGTAGGCTTAATGCCATAGTTTTTCTCTTCCAGCTGAACCTTTGGGTGAAGCAGAGACAAAATGATGGCAAGAAGCAAGCATATTCAAGTAAAATATATAGTATACAAGACACAATAAATACATTACGCCTCGCATGGATCCACGTTTATACACATGTCGGGATAAATGAAGCTGAATACCATGGACTCACAAAAATACACACTTATTACCTAAGTATTTTTGCATATCTATGACGCAATATTAAAGTTACGAAATACTAAGTACTTTAAGTAATTTTTTTTTGAGATGCTTATAACTTGTTACAGTCAGCTGGATAATCATGTTAAGCTAGTCTATCTGAGGAACATATTTGTAGATAGGTGACCATTCCTAAGACATCACTAGTCTTACTGCATCTACAGTGCGTCAGAAAGCCTTAAAAATATCATAGAAATTACATAATTTAAATATAATTCAAGTTATCAACTAGTTAATTATGATCCATTGAAACTTATAAACTCCAAAATATTGACTCAATGCATAGATAATTAAAACCACAAAAAACACAAAAACGTCTTTCATTAATTAAACACACATTCATTATAATTGCATACGGGACAATTGCTATAACTGTACTTTTATTCTAAAAGTAGCAACAGTAGCTTCATCTCACTGAAGCTAATTGAGAACAAAGCCACATCAAATCAATGATGCTAAGTAGTGTCAAGGGCTTGATGCAATAATTACTGAATGTACTCTCTGGTTGATTACCTTTTATTAAAGGAAAACTACGTTGAAGAAACTGTGTTTACATCATATGTTTATAGGAAAACAATTCAATGATAATTAAATTTAATACGTAATGAATAATATATCCTCGGCCTAAAGCATACGTATGTTACCAAGATAACAATCTACTATGAAATGAGATGCTAGGTTCGGGTCTGGCATTATTCTACTGACTCCAGACTTCGACATACATACATTAATACATACATTTTGGTACACTCCTATTGGGTTTTTTTAAGGGGGAAAATTTGACTTTGACTTTGACTTGACTGTGACATACTGACTAAAAACCACCACGTTCTTACTCCTGCACTTCTTAGACTATTAAAGAAATAGAATAGGATTCAGACCAATATTTATCATCATCATCATCACCCCCATCACATCAGCCGTAAGAAGCCACAGCTGAACATAAGCGTCTCCTAATGCCAGTTGGAAGCGACCTGCATCCAATATCAATACTATATTCTAACTAATTTATTGAAAATACAGCTTCAGCTATGTAGAGCGCGCCTGCGCATCGCTTGCGTAAGAGAACGTGCGCCATCCTTGACTTACCTATCACCATAAGGCGTTTGCTGAACTAAATACTACACAGTAATCATTCATTAACATAACTTGACATCACGACTTGTATTCCCTGAAAGGGTTAAGTTAAATATTTTTTTATTAAATTGATCATTATTTTAGGCTGAGTACTGTAAACTAATACATATATATATTTTTTATAGATACTATACATACAATACATTATCCTGATGTAATATACAGTTGATATGACCTATGGATTAGGATAAGAAGTGAGCCTATTCTTATACAAGGGCACATTTTCCGATTCTATTCTTACGATTTTCCAAAAACCGAACTATTTCATTATACTACATTACATATATATACTACACTATATTACATTATACTCACTCACTAGTACTCAGGAATGGAATCTGGAACCTCATGCAAAGTATTCGCACTAGCGATTACTTGATCAGTAAAGTATTCAATGATTGATTTATTATAACTAATGATTAGTTAATGGGTTACCTTAAACAGTACAAGGATGAGAAAAATGCTTCTTAAAAACGTGTAATTATCGTAGCGTAGTTTGTAAAGGTTAACTAAGATAAATTAGTTGTTATTTATGTGAGCGTTTAGTAGATTCATTATTTGGCAGTACAAGGGAATATTATGTTTAACTATTCGAATTCCTCATTTGAAACGTACATAAGGCCAAAAGGATTAAAAGAATACTTTATCAATTTTATACCATGGCGTTAAACAAAACCGGGGCGTGATAGTTGTTACACAACCGTTATGTTGTGTTGTTTTTCTTTCACTAAGGATACTAAAGTCCTAATCTCCTACTGTTCTCCCAAGAAGTCAGTACCGCAGTTGTATTACCTCTGATTTAGTGGCTGCAATATTGTCTTTAAAACAATAGAGCTAATGTAGACACAGCTAATCTGCCATATTATTCATTGAAAGTAGAGAATATAGAGATACACACGATCCCATACATGTAGAAATAAATTCTTAGATCCAATTTCATAAATGCAAACGTAGGTACTATGTAATCTAAATCAAGATAATAGGTAAATAAGTAGTATTCTATCGTTTATTCGGATTCTTTAGCAGAGGAATGTGTTGTACTGGATTTGAGTGATTGTTCGCCGTTTACACGTTGAATTCCTTTTATATTGCTTCATACTGGAGGGTGAATAATACCATCACCCGTCTGAATCCCTGTTGATACAAACCTTATGAAAAGCTACAGAATATCAACTAGCCATTTAAATGTTGAGCTCAATTTTATGCCAAACGTCAGATAAAATTATAACTTTCTAATCTTACAAAAGGTCCTGCTTGTTGTGCTCTGTACTTTAATGAAGTAGGAAACACTTCACCATCATAAAAATGGTATTTATCCACATTGTAGACTACCTCAAACTCAAAAGCATTTATTTCAATTAAACCATCATCAAGTTTCCTTGTGCGTACTGTTAAGGAGTGTAATTCTTAGTCAATGGGGAGACGTGCTCCATCGTAGCCCGCATCTTTGCTTACCACCAGGCGAGGTATTGATCAAATGTCGGCCTATCAAAATATAAAAAAATAATAATATAATACTTTGAAACGTCAACAGATATAAAATAAATAATAGTCTGTCAGTCTGTCCGTCAGTGAAGCTAGGTGCTCGTTCCAAAATGTAGATTCGAGTGGAGAAGAACGAACTTTAAGAAAAAAAAGTATGTTTTACAATCTCTCTGATACATATTCCAATCCTGATGCTAGTTCCTAAAGTCGACCTTTTTAATTTGGCTCCTTAAGTACAACCACAATTTATTTGATGCCAGGATCTTACACACACACAACCTTGACTCTTTATAGAAACAATTAATAAACATTCATAGTTAGTATTGAAACGTCATTTACCTATCATAGGTACTCAACCTAAGCATGTCTTAGCATATCTAGATATTACAACTGACATGGTGTTGCGCCTGTCAAGCGCTTGAATAAGCAATGATAGCTCTATCATACATATATCTGATACGTATCACATCTGAGGCGCCAGCTACTTGTCTTAAATTAATAATGATCTTCTAACCGAATTTACAAGGTCATCTGTGCCTATATTACACAGTGGATATAACAGCGCATATTATGCATGTTCTGGAAGGAAGACAGGTGTTTTGCAGGTCCAAATAGTCCACTGCATGAATTGTCACCGATATTTCCAAACGGAAACTACCGTCAAAAATCAGCGACCTTCTTTAAAGGACAGAAACGCATTTGTGCTTTTTTGGTGTTTTGGGTGTCCATGGGCACGCTGGTCGGATTCGTCTGCATGGTTGATCCCAATTCCCCAAAAAAAAACTGACATTAACGTGTTTTATTTACAGGAGGAGCACGAGCAGGAGCTGAACATGTGAGATATTAAGCCAATCAACTAGTCACTCCAACGATCGTATGCATTACAGTATTTAATGTAGCAGGTCTCATGACCTCAATATTTGCGAAAGAATTCCAACATTACTGCGGTTCAGAGCAAAATTATTAATTGTTTAAAAGCAACGATTCATCTTCTTGTATGTTTTCAACAAGCGAAGGAGTAGTTGATATAGATCTTTTATCTTATTTAGTCTCAGGGCTGCATTGACCTTGGAGAATAAATCTAGAAAATGAATGTTGAAAGTTAATATGAGTTGTAAACAAAAGATTATTTACATAGTTCTACCGAATATTAAAACTTCGAATATTACATGAAAGTTTTAAATCACAATTCCAACTACCAGATGTCGAAATTTTCTTAATTCCATGTATCGGAAGCATGAGGACATGGTATACAAAATAACATGTCAAAATGTTCAAGAAAAGTCATACCATAAAATTTTTTTCTGTCTTCATACTTGAATCACTTACACATTTACAAATTACAATAAAAACAAAACAGAATAACCAAAAAAAACAACTTAATTAATAAAATCCACACGCAATCACTTCATCTACAATCTACAATCGATGTTACTCAAATCGATTACAATAATCGATAATGATCTCGATGATCTCGATCCCTATATAGTAATCGATACAAGAGATAGCGCGATACTATCACTTTTTGTTCTCCTTGCATAATTTGGAGCGGTTGGGTAATTGTTATAAATGTTTACTTCTGGTTATTTAACAATGGACTGATGGATCGAAAGCTTTTGTTGTCTGGACTGACCAGACACTAGACACTATTGTTGGGTGAAATTGGGTTGTTATGTTATTTATTGTATTTAGTGACCTGGTTGAAGAACGTTGTCCCACACTAAGATTTTCTCCTGTATCGTGATGCGTTGACAAACATATAAGTTTACATAAATATGGCATCCAAACCCGAAACAACAATTTGTGGATTAACGATTACACAAAGAATTATTGCTCCGTGCGTAAATCGAACCCGCTATTGCCCAGCTACCGCGCCAACCATGCAATCGAATATTATTTCAAGATTTGTTTCCTATTGTTTGTGTCTTGAGATCCCGTTTGGATTGATGTAAACTTTGATTGAACTGTCCCATAATTATCCTAGCCAGCTCAATCGACATCTTATAACAAGGTTTGTAGCTCGAGCTCTCCTTTGAAGAGCACGCTTTTCATTGGTGTAAGAATATGAAAATAAGTATCTACTCTACAGTCTCGTGTGAACCTCATAGTTGATTGTAACATCCTTTAAAATTTCATGGACTGCTTCGTTGGCCGAGTGGTCGCAAGTGCGACTGCCGGACAAGGGGTCTCGGGTTCGATTTCCGGATCGCGCAAAGTACTACTAGGTTTTTTAAAAAATTCTCAGTAGTAGCAGGGATCCTGGAATTGTGCCCGGTATATGGCAATAGTTCGACCCCCTATTACATGGGACTCATAACATGAATAGTGAAAAGTGGGTATTACATTATATATTAAGTGCCGTAATGTGCACCTCTGCCTACCCCTTCGGGGATAAAAGACGTAATGTTATGTCAGTCATGGATAAGTTAGAAGAATCCATCGACTCAAACTTTGTTTCTTGAGAAACATTTATCACAATCTACAAAATCCCGAACGATGACAAATCTTATAATGGTCATAGTGAAGTGACTAATACAGATTCAGATATGAAGAATGTAGGCGTATTCTACTTTTATAGAAGTGCAGCGTGCGAAGGTGATTAAAAGGGCAATAAGACAAAAGTTCTTGGTACTACTGTTTTCCATTTTAGTATTTTTAAGTAGTTATAATTATGTGTATGACAAATTGCATGAATGTAGGGAAGCAAAAGACTGCAAGGATATGTAAAGGATGGTGGTCTACTTATGGCTTTACCGACCCTGTGGAATGGGTGTAGAGGTGATAATACAATATAGGTATATTTTACAACGTAACACTCAGTATTCACAAGATAAACTATGTTCAGAGTTACAACTGAAAATTTTTCGAGAAACTAAAAGAACTCAGCCTAGGTTCAGATCGTAAGAGCTAAGCGCGCATTTTAATAACGCATGGTTACAACTACACACATTTTACTCAGGCCAGACATCGATGTGTAGACCTATTATAATATATGTAATCCAAAATTACATAATATCTTCATTATAAGCCATAAGCATACAATAACGTAAATGATTTAGTAGAACACCGTCCTTACTATGCCAATCAGCATTCATTTGTTTAGCTGTAATATCACAATCGAATCGTGTTCTACATCACTACAAATGTAACAATCATTCAGTGACTATCTAATATTATGTATCATCAGTTGTAAATGACGTGTAGGTGTTATGAATATTAAGTAGTGATAGTATATTACGATCGCTTAAACTTCATGTCAATGTAATACTTAACATAATAATACGTATCATACATGTTTTTAGAATAACTATCGACTCGCTCGGAGTGATACCACGGCCTCACGGTTTCGTCGTGCCCCAATCTCCCCAATTCCTGAATCCCCAACGATCCTCAAACTCCTAATCCCCAAAAGGCCGGTAACGCACTTGTAACGCCTCTGGTGTTCCTGCTGTCCATGGGCGACGCCGATTGCTTACCATCAGGTGATCCGTCCGCTCGTTTACCGGCTTATGCCATAAAAAAAAATCGTGAGACATACTAAATTAACTAAAATCACGGGTTTCTCACGTGAATATACTGAGAAAAGCCCTTACTCGTTTCGAACCACAGAGAGTTTCTTCCTCATGAGCAGCGTGCGCGGCCGCGGCGACGTCGCGCAACTCACTGAGTGCTCACCAGTGATATGCGCGTGTCGCTGTCGAACTTTTCTCAGTATATTCACGTGAGTAACCCGCGATTTTAGTCAATTTACGTGTCATACAAATCTTATTCCAAAAATCATCGATCCCTGCAGCCGTTTTCACACTTGAACTCGTAAACTTTTGTAATTATAATATTAGTGAAATAAGGACTGGTCAATAAAATAGAATGCGAATTTTTTCAGGCATACTTCAGTGTTTCCAGTTTTAAGGACGTGAAAAATGCCACTGTTTATACATTTGTATTATAACTTTCGTGAGACATACTAAATTAATTATTATGTTTTCGTCTTACTCACGTAGTAGCAGTAGTAGCAGTGGCAGCGCGACAGTCGCCGCGTCGTCAGTCGTGAAATGCTGTTTATGAATATGAGCCTCTAGCATGGCTTGAAACTAGTCGAGTTCCTCGTCAAATAATTACGCGAGTAAGCCGAAAACATAATAATTTGTTTATACATTATAAAACAAGCAACATTTGATATTACTTACAGAAACAAACTGCCTATACCAGCAAGAAGTCTTATACATAGATCGGTGACTAGAGCACTACCACCCACAAAATAATTATAGAATACACAAATATTCCTTCCACCTATGTGATGTTACTTAGTCACAGAGACAAACTCTTCATCATCGACAGCCTATAAGTGCCCCCCGCTGAGCAAAGCCTCTTCTCACACGGAGAAGGTTTGAGCATTAATCACCACGCTTGCTCAATGCGGGTTGGCGATTACAAACTTATAATTAGAAATTATAAGCCCAGGTTTCCTCACGATGTTTTTCCTTCACCGTTTTTTAGTGGTGTCTAAATAATCTTAGAAAGTAGGTACACATTATAACTCGGAAAAAGTCACATTGGTACTTGCCGTTGGTAGGTTTCGAACCCGCATTCTCATGCATGAGAAGCAAGCGTCTTAAACCTCCGGGCCACCACGACATTTTCTAAACTCGAGACAAACTCAGTTACCTCAATTTATGTACAAGCACGTCATTAATGTAAATATCTATCAACAAAATCCATGATACCTAATATGGTCATTGAACTCCTATAGAGAATACCACCATCATTTTATAGTTGCGTGTAGATTGTTGAGGAAATAAAAATAATAGTTTGATTAATTAAGTGGTACTTAAGTGGACTGATGTAGTTAAGAAGGCAGTTATTATATACAGTATATGGTCACTGCACATAACAACTGTGCTGTGACTGTGACTGATGTAGTTAAGAAGGCAGTTATTATATACAGTATATGGTCACTGCACATAACAACTGTGCTGTGACTGTGACTGCCTCATTGGCCGAGTGGTCATAAGTGCGATTGCCGGGCAAGGCGTCTCGGGTTCGATTCCCGGGTCGGGCAAAGTATTACTGGGTTTCTCAAAAAATTCACAGTAGTAGCACGGAGTCTAGAATTGTGCCCGGTATATGGCATTAAGTGCCGTAATGTGCATCTCTGCCTACCTTTGGGGATAAAAGGTTATGTTATAATATGCTATTTTTATGTAATAGGGATATTTTTTTTAATTATAACAAGTTCGATAACATGAAAAAATACGCTAGTGGTAGTGTTTATTTGCTCCCAAGAGTAGTTCAATATATGTGATGTTTGGATCAGAAATTCGAAGTTTTTATGAACGTATCTACTACCATACATTAACCACACCACCTAATTGCAATGTTAATAAAAACATTATTTGTAAACACATAATGGTCAGTTGGTCATTCGAAGTATCTAGATGTGCTAGTTAAAGAGCAACATAGGTCGTTTATGTAATACATACTTCGCTTCCGTATGTATTTTTGTCATAATAATTTGATTACACACGAATGTAGTAAAAAGTTAATAGTTTTGAACTATCTGTGTAAGGCCTTCGTCTTGTCTTTTGGTATGACTTAACGAAGGAGGCCTTATTTCATGTAATCTTCCGCTTGATGAAGACAATGCTATATGTATAGATGATGGATGAATTTTCCATTTAAATTAAATTACACAGTAAGTTAAGGAATATATTGTTAAATATTAATATGCGACATAAGCTCGGTAACTTTAGTCGTCAGAGGACGATGTCCAAAATGGCCCTGTGTTATAAAGAGTATCATAATATATGATAATTAATCCTCTATTTTATTATATACGTTGCAAATACTTCTGTATCACGGACAAGTTAGCTGTATTCCAAAATGTAACTTTAACAAGATATTCTAGGAGTATACAAATGATAGGGAATACAATACATAGGTAATTATCCGATACTCTTGGCTCCAGGACCAATAATGTATGGACACAGAGCAAAATCCTTTCTAAGTATGATTCTTTCGTTTAGAAAAGATAAAAACTAAAAAATGATGTCTTTTCCTTTTAGTTTATTCCTACTCAGATTTTAGTTAACATGGTGATTTATTAATGGTACAATGTTCAACTGAGTCACAAAATAAAATACATTTATAAATTTGCCAGCTCATGGAAACCACAAAACAATTTGCACACGCAACCCGATCTCCCAAACACTCACGTGATAGCCTTAGAAAAAATTCGTTGAAAAGCTTTAGTAATTATGTGAATCATGGAAATCCCACATTCTGTTTGTTTATATCTTCTGCCTATTACCCATTGCGGTCACACAGTATTATGTTGTTTACATATATTGGACTGATGACTATTACTGACGAAGCTATTTGTCCAATAGTCCATGATTGAGTGGGTTCTGTTTTTTCTGGGCTTTAAAGTACATTTAATTTTTTGAGCTACCACTTCGTTGTCCTTCCGTTATTACTTACTGCTTACTGCCCATTAATATGTCAAGAAAAGTTGTAGTAAAAAGTATTTATTGTATGATTGATATGTATTCACACTACCTTTTAACCAATAGTCACTAGAGCACGGCTGACTCGCCGCCCGACCAGAACCCTTAGTACGAGTTTGATTTACGTTTAAAGTATTCGAAACGAGTCTGCGTTCGGCACTCTGATTGGCCGGCGCCAATGAAGCAACCAATCACAGCGCCGAACGCGTACTCGTTACGATTACTTTAAATTTTGCAATGTAATTTATGATTATGATTTATGATAATGTATGAAGACATTCAGATACAATATAAATTGTTTATTGAATAAATGAAATGAAAATGAAATGAAATGAAACGTAAAACAAACCCGTATTAAGGCCTCAGAACCAGACCCGAGCGTACGGCGCGTCGCGTTGCGCGCGCGTCTCAAGGAGCCATCAGACCACCACAGGTGGGACCGAATAAGGCTGATGCCGATACGGAGCCGCAGAGGGTTTAACGGGTTGCCGGGGCGCCGGGGCGCCGGCTCGAAGTGCACGAGTAGTTACGGGGTTGTTTTTAGTCAGTAAGAGTCTGACACTCCCTCTCGCCTCACCCAGGAGAGAGAAGCCATTCGATGATATTCCACACTAAAAAAAGGCGTGGTAGACAAACAAGAAATTAGTCACAATTTAGTTCAGATTTTCAGTCAAACAGCTTGAAAAGTATCTGCACACAATGGCACACATATCTAAAAGATGAAATTATAAAAATCTAAGAATTACCGAAAACATCACGACCCTTGAATAGGTACAATAAACAATTTGTGAGAACTGCCAAATTGTTTTATTTGCCAGAGAACTAAGTACTTCTAGTTGTCTTATCCATATCACATTCATTATTTCATTATATTATATCACCCACCAACCAATTAGAGTATAAAATACATACATTGCGTTATTCCATCGCTTTCCAGAGTAAATCTATCATTTCATCCCTCGACGTTGATAATGTCAAGAATATCAATGTCACTTGAAAACACTTCAATGTAAATGATTGATTTCGTAAACTGTCCTTAAAAACTTGCTATGCCCTATGCACCAATTGAACTTAACAACGATTAATGATTGCACAATGTTCAAATATCTTTCCAAAATGTCCATTAAATAATAAGAAATACGGTTAACAATAGATAGCGTACCTACTGTTTTGACCAATACATACTGTGATACCCACAAGACAATTTTTATTCTGACTTACACGTGTTATATAAGTTTACATTTGGTCGTGATAGCCCAGAGGTTTTTTTTTAAGGGGGGAAAATCATCGAATTACTGCTCCCGCCTGGGTGAGGCGGAAGGGAGTGTCAGACTCTTACTAACTAAAAACCACCCCGTTCCTTCTCCTGCATGTCGAGCCGGAGCCCCGGTTACCCGTTAGGTTCTCCGCGACAGCCCAGAGGTTTAAGACGTCTTCGTGAAAACGTGCGAGTTCGAAACCTACCAACGGCAAGTACCAATGTGAGTTATTCCGAGTTATATGTACTTTCTAAGATTATCTAGACACCACTGACAAACGGTGAAGTAAAACATCGTGAGGAATCCTGTGCTTATAATTTCTAATTATAAGTCTGAAATGGCCAACCTGCATTGTGCAAGCGTGGTGATTAATGCTCAAACCTTCTCCGTGTGAGAAGAGGCTTTGCTCAGCAGTGGGCATTCATAGGCTGTTGATGTACCTACATTGGTCGGTTACAATAAATCCATTAAACTATTAAAGCATATCATTTTCTTGATACCACTATTTGAAACAAGACACTTTTATGCAACACATAACACTCGTTCGTTTATAAAATACGACGATTCAATTAAAAATGTATAAATATTTTTACCAACATGCTACACAATACAATACATTTCAACACGTTTTCAACCACACAGTAATATTTACTACAGCGTTCACTCGTACTTTTCAAATCAATTAACTTCACACAGTCATGTGCTATTTACGAATAAAATCTGCCATACACAGCCAATATACGTTTACAATTAACTACATTAAATTAAACAGCTACACATATCCAGTATGAATTGATCGTTGAGTGCAGGAAAAGATTATACAAAGCGAGACCAGGATAAATTGGTTTGTATAGTTTGGTTTGAGGCTAGCTACATCGGTTAAACAACACTATTTAAGACATAAGCAGAGGTAGCGTCAGTAGACAATCAATCTATTAGATGCGTATCTTAAGTTGTAAGTGATCGAACTAAATCAATTACTGTTCCATCAATGTTACGCCGGGTAACACTTCGTTATTGATGATGACGTATGAGAATTACTGTGTAGTTGTCTTGGAGAATCGTAGGTATAGACTTTATTTACTTTTGAATACATTTGTATGGAAGTTTGACTATGAGACTATGTTTAGAGAAAGTAATTTATAGTTTGTGATGTTCTTATCAAATTGCCGGCTTACTAAATTAATTAGGTACCTAGTCAATTTTTGAAATGTCATTTAAATTATTCACAGAAATCATGAAACCTTCACTGTAGGTTGCAATATTACCTACCATCAGGCGAATGTGGTCATGCACTATAATGTCTTTTTTGAGGAGGAAAATTATCCAATGACTTCTCCCGCCCGGGTGAGGCGAGAGGAAGTGTCAGACTCTTACTGACTAAAAACCACCCCGTTCCTACTCCTGCACTTCGAGCCGGAGCCCCGGCTACCCGTTAAGTCTTTCGCGGCTCCGTTTAGGCATCTGCCCTGTTGGGCCTCATCTGTGGTGGTCTGATGAGCTCCGGGTCCTCTGA
This sequence comes from Spodoptera picta, assembly GCA_038387885.1. Taxonomy (NCBI): domain Eukaryota; kingdom Metazoa; phylum Arthropoda; class Insecta; order Lepidoptera; family Noctuidae; genus Spodoptera; species Spodoptera picta. The sequence continues at coordinate 19,977 of JAZHFQ010000629.1, read as the reverse complement.
AAGAGATCTGCTCCAAACGACAAAAACACCTACCTATCAATCTTAACTTTACTTACAGAATAAATTACATTGACCAGCCGATCCTTAGGGACTAAAGGTGATCATCATCATCATCACAGCCATAAGTCGTCCACAGCTGAACATCGCAATGAGGACTCTTAATGAACACATCAAATGTTCTATCATTCAGAACCCATTGAGTATTAAAACAAGTATAGAATGTTCACAACCTTTAACCTAGAATGTGTGACATCTCCCTATAAGGCGAATGATGATGGTCGAGTTGTTCACCGTACTGATTGTTTACATAGCCACTAGTAGATGGACGAGTGTTTGAATTGACATGGTTATGTGTGGGTTAAGTATAAGGGTACGCAAATGATATCGTTTTGTTTGCTTCTTTGTCATCATTATCAACAGCCCATAAATGCCCACTGCTGAGCAAAGCCTCTTCTCACATGAAGAAGGTTTGAGCATTAATTTTGAGATAATATTGATACAGAGGGATCAGAATGCCTGCGCGCGTTTTTGTTTTAAAATTCCACCTAGGAGTCACATAACACCTTACTTAAACAAGTATAATCTTCTAAAAATGAAGTCCCGACGTAAGCTCCACCTGGCATGTCTCCTCTTTGGTGTGATTAAGTATAAGTGTCCAGTATACCTCTACTCGAAGCTCTCGTGGGTGAATGCTCATCGGCAGCGGGAGGGTAGGCGGTGTGCACAACAGCTGGCTATACCGCAGCACAAATCGGTTGCTTTTCGGGGTAGTTTCCGATATGCAGCTTCTAAGTGCTGGAACAACATACCTCCGCCAATCAGGAACCTGCAAAGCCCATTCACTTTTAAACGAAAACTCAAGGAGTTTATTATTAATTCTCAAATTGAGAATGAATCTATAAATATTGACATTTCGTTTATTTAATCTAACACTTATCTTTCTTATATATTTTTTTTTCTTTTTTGTTTAACTGGGTACACAAATTATGTTTTCACATTTTCATATTGATTTATTTATATAATTATTTATTAACTTCAGTATTATTGTAATGTAGCATATCTCGAAAACTCACCCTTGGGCCCCTTGTTGCCGCAGTGCTGGCGAAGTACCGACCTGTCTCTCGCTTCAACTTCGCGCAATGAGTGTCGGGCTGCGCGATGGCTTCACGACATTCCCACACTAATTTTATTGTCGTGATACAGTTTATAAATTTATTTTATTTTTATTATTTTTTTCCTTCGGTGACGGTACACGTTACACTTGTTTATGTATGCATACTCATTTTTATTCATTTATTTATCGCACAATGTACATACTTAGAGGTCTGTTTTTATTCTTCCTTTTATTTTATTATTATCATTATATTTTTTAACATGTGTCTTATGTAACTATTTTATTTTCCTTAAAATTATTCTTCGTTGCTTCCGTCCGTGCGTCACTGCAGGGGTGCCAACTGAAAACCAGTGTTGGGTACTTACTGTGCCCAGCTCAAACTGAGTTGGCGAGCCCTTTCGTCGCGGACATGCTGCCACCCTGTTATTTTTTTTTTTTTGCTTTTTTATGTTTTTTGCCTTCATTGTTGTTTTATTTTTTATTGCTGTTTTTTGTATGTTATTATTGTTTTGTTCTTATTGTTTTTTATTTTATTTTACTTTTTTTTTTGTTTTTCAATATTATTTTGTTATTATTTTGTGTGTTATTCGGTGGTCCATGTCGGTGGCGAATAAATTATTTTTCTTTCTTTCTTTCTTTCTTTCATTAATCACCACGCTTGCTCAATGCGGGTTGGCGATTTCAAACTTATAATTAGAAATTATAAGCCCAGGTTTACTCACGATGTTTTCTCTTCACCGTTTGTCAGAGGTGTCAAAATAATCTTAGAAAGTACAGTTATAACTCGGCAAAAGTCACATTAGTGCTTGCCGTTGGTAGGTTTCGAACCCAAATGCATGAGAAGTAGGCGTCTTGAACCTCCGGGCCACCACGACACATTTGTTTACTTGTATTTGTGACTGACTGTTAATCATGGAAGCCGTTCATTCAAGAAATTGTAACTAACTAGTTTATCTTATCAGTAAGAATACGTAAATGTGAGAAAATCTCTGATACGAATCTACTCACAATTTCTTCTTCTTCGAGTGTTGTTTAGCGATTACATAGACACTTATGTATTGGACATGGTTAAAGGTACTGAAATTATTAGATAAAATGTTAGACGGCCAAAAGAAATCACTATTTCTTCATGCTATATCTACAGTCGCAATGGTTCAATTATTCTCACAGCAAACCTTCACCAGAACAGATCAAACAATAACAAAACCATCAATAAAACAAATGAAAACTATACAACAAATAAAATAACTGTAATAAGCTACAGACCTTGCATTTTACTCAATTCGTGCGTAAGAAATTGGTCGTACGCACGAATCGAGCAAAATGCATCAAAACATCATCAAAATACAATAGATTGAAGAATTTCAATGCATCATTGCGAAAATGGGTCAACGCAAAGCAAATAAACTATCAAGTACTCGATCAAACACTAGGGTTGTACAACCATTCATTCTATTTGATTATTTCGTTTATTTGTTTATTTTATATGTGTGTGTGTGTGTACCTTTTTATTGTGCAAACGGTTTTTATGCATCGCTGCATCTAATTTGATTTTGGAATTAAATAAACAAATGTTTTGGTCTGTGATGTGTAAGTTTTAGTAATTGGTTACTGGGTACATGAATATAGTTCGATTGATAGCTAAGGACATCTATTTACCTCACAGCTATCTTGAGAGCTCTTGACCTGAACTCGAATTGAAAATTATAATATGCATCTGATTTGTGTATTTTAATGTATTCGAATCTAATTAAACAGTTTTAAATATCACAACGTTCTTACTGAAAAGAAAATTAAAGTAGAAGAAAATCAAAAGTAGCGTTATAATTTATAATCTCACAAAACTCTTTACTTAGACACTATTTTTTAAAGGGAGAACATCACCTAAAGTCTTCTCCCACCTGGTTGAGGCGGGAGGGGGTGTCAGACTCTTACTGACATTAGTTAGAAACGGGGTGGTTATTAAACCACCCCGTTTCTTCTCCTGCACTTCGAGCCGTAGCCGGCTTATTTAGACACTAGACCGTGTCCTAACAAAAACATAAATATTTAACTTGGCTTTAACTATATCTTAGCAAACAGTTGATAGACTGGATTTGTCAATTTACCTCTAGTACAATAATTAAATACTCAAAGAATAAATAAAATAGGCATACCTGTAGGCAATATTAAAATATTGCAATATCAATATCGACATCTAGTTGAAAGAAACCTTTCACATAATTTACCTCATCGATTTTGTTAATCAGCCTCTAACATTATAATCGATTTAACATCTCGATATGTGGATGAAATCGATTAGCATTACACATTACAGACAATTGACATGGCTTATCGCCGACAATCTGTTGCGGTCGCCCATGGGGTATGACTTCGGAGTGAAGAAAGACATAGACAAATGCGTTGCGTATATAGAATTTTGTTTTGTATTTAAAACTAGATTTTACCCGCGGCTTCGCTCGCGACACAAAAGGATATAAAGTAGCCTATGTGATGTGGCATATACCAATACACACAGCGCCATCTATATCAATACTTTTGTTTTCCCTCGAGAATATCAAATTTTTCCGGTATAAAAAGTACCCGTGTGATGTGGATTATTTAATTCTAACTCTACGTCTGCAAAAATTCAAAGCAATCGGTTTAGTAGTTACGGCGTGAAAGCGGAACAAACAAACAAACTCACTTCTTTAATTTATAATATTAGTAAAGATTTTTGATTCGATGCTTTGTTGGTTTAGGAGTCACGAAGGCGACTGCTGAACTACTGCTTTCAGGTTTGAAACTTAAATAGGACTGTGTTATTGTGTGTTTTTAGAAAGTTATCCGTATGCAGCCTAAAATGGCGTCTGGAAATAAATCTAACGACATCCAAGCTTTATTACGCAAACAAACGAATCTAGCATACAAATTCAATTAAAGTTTTTGGAACATGAATGCAAATTAAAGTATACGGGGTTTTTCTGTGTTTTTTCCAACGTGAGAATTGGAGAATCCGTCGCATTGTATGTTAATACACGGATTTAAACTAAGGTGAGATGTTTAACAATTCTTGGTTAGTTAATAAATAAAGTTTAAACTACCTAATTAATATCTTATTGGTTACTGTTAGTCGCGGAGAACCTAACGGGTAACCGGAGCTCCGGCTCGACGTGCAGGAGAAGGAACGGGGTGGTTTTTAGTCAGTAAGAGACTGACACTCCCTTCCGCCTCACCCAGGCGGGAGCAGTCATTCGATGATTTTCCCCCCTTAAAAAAAAATTGGTTAGTGTTGCCTTCAGAAATAAGACCAAACACATACCTAACATAAATACTAACGTATAATGTAATTTCTAATATTTCCCACAATCGTATCAGAATTCCGGTTATCTACTCATATTTAAGAAACTTCCAAGACAGTCACTTAAACATACGACTTAGAATCTGCAGTCATGTCGAAAAAAATTACATTAAATATTACACACTGCTAATTATAATTTTTCAATTCTTAATTCAATTAATGAAGGTGAATGACCTCCTGGGCAAACTCAAACAAAGAAATCGTCTGGTCACCTTCACTTCACTTCAATTCACTTCAATTAAACAAATATTGCTCTATGAAAATTAAAAAAATAATAATAAAAAAACGCGCATCACAAATCAAATTTCACGTTAACAAACAAAGGGCGCAAGTCAGTGGCGTAAATAAGGTGTCCAAGCTATCAGGACACGGATCTTCGACGAAACAAACGGTACGTTTCTTAACATCCGCACCAAATTTGAGGCCACCCGAATCCGCGAATAATGGAACAATTAAACTCTTGCTCAACACTTTGACAATACCGCTAGGTGCTCCACGCGTTTAACCTTTCAGGGATATTCAGACGATGCTCTGACCTACTTTTAAATGAAGTTCATGATTATTTCTGTTGTTGTTAGCGGAAGGAATTTAAATTTTGAGTCTTTTATAATCATTGCATTGAAATTGTAAACAATTTTTTTTTTATTTTCGCACCTATAAGCTTAAAATTATGTTACTATAGCACTCTGTAATTTCTACACCCTGTCTTAAATTTATACAACTAAGGCTTTGTCTCTAACTTTTTGTTTTTTTATGGCATAATCCGGTAAACAAGCTAACAGATCACCTGATGGTAAGCAATCGGCGTCGCCCATGGACACCTGGAACACACCAGAGGCGTTACAAGTGCGTCACCGGCCTTTTGGGGATTAGGAGTTTGAGGATCGTTGGGGATTCAGGAATTGGGGAGATTGGGGAAGGGTAAGAAAGAAAGAAAAACCATTTATTTTGCTACGACACACAACAAGAATTTAGAAACACCGAAAAAAAAGCCCATGGTGCGTCGCAGCGCAAAAGGCTGGAGCTCAGCTTAATACCGTGGACCGGGCACAGAGGCTCGAACCCACGGCGCTGATTTTCAGCACCAGCCCGTTATAATACGTACTAGCTTTATTAACGCTGCTCGGAGTACAGCATAATAAGTAAGGTAATTGGACCTCCGGTAACCTAACTCACACGACGAAATACAACGCAAACGTTGCTTCACGTCGGTTATCTGTGAGGCCGTGGCATCACTCCGGTCGAGCCGGCCCATTCGCGCCGAAACATGGCTCTCCCACACTTAAAAAAAAACTACTGCCTACTATTTTTAATTTCCAAAAATGGCAATCTTTACCACAAAACGTAAGGCTTAATGTGAACAATGTAATGTGATACGATATAAATAAGCAATAACTAAACTTCGCATTCACACCTTTAACCTTACAGCAATGAGGTCGCAGTTGTTACAACGAAACACATTTTGCTTGTATTTTTTAATAAAATTCTCACAATAATCATCAAGATACCCGACGAGTGGCGTTTACGCTTTTATTAACAAAGTCGTTAATAATTCAAGGTTTTGTGACTTCCCACTAATAAGAGTTTTTCGGCTGTATTTAATTTTTTTATTTTTGGTGTCTTATAACATAACTTTAATTCAATATCTAGTCAAATTATAACAGTCTGTTTAACATAACATAACATAACATAACATCACGCTTTTTATCCTCGAAGGGGTAGGCAGAGGTGCACATTATGTCACTGTACAATGTAACACCCACTTTTCACTATTTATGTTATGAGTCCCGTAAACATTAAATACATAAGTAGTCATTTAAGATAACCAACACTCTTTTTATTTCTTTGTTACCTATATTACTGTGGTTACGTTAACTTCTTATAATATCTATTTCCAAAATACCATTTTTGCCAAGTTCCATACCCAGAAGACGTAGAAATGATGGTCATCCTAGTTTATTGATTCGTCTGTTAACACTGAGTGGCACCTGATCAATAAGCGATGTCCGAAGCATCCGACTTTTGTTCTATCACTGCATTCATTTAAGTAGGTCTTAGTGAATGAGGTCATGTCTAGATAGATAGATACTGTGTTACTGAAGAACATATAATCCTACATTTCAAGTATGCTAGGGAAAGAAGAAAATTTTGATTCAGCGAGAAGTGACTACTAAAGCTAAACTTTTATACAAATGAACCAGTCGATGATCTTAATCCTCAATTTGACCTTCTATTCGAAATTTTGAAGTAAATAAGCTCCACTGTAATAACACGTTAACCATAAACTCTGCGCTATAACTACATTTATCACAAAAAGCTCAATAAATAAAAAAAATTTAACCATACAGGTACTTTATACCAAATAAAAAGAAATTACATTTTCAAAAAACATATCTTATATTAAAAGGTTTAGTTTGAGGGAACCCCTGAAGCAAAGGCTCTTACCAGGAAATCCATCTCTCCCGATGTTTGGCTGTATCTAGCTGGTGTACTCCAACAACACGTATGATATCGTCATCCCATCATGTGTGCCGTCTTCCTCCTTTTCTTTTTCCTAGCGATCCTTTCCATGTTACAAGTACTTTAGTCCATCTATTGTCCTGTAATCTTGCTACATAAGCTGCCTACAAAAATCTCAATAACATACTCAAAACGACGAGAGAATATAAGCATACAATTATTTTTTTCCTTTTGTTTTTTTAAAACGTAGCCCCACACTAGGATTATCTCCTGTGTCGTGGGTGCGTTTACAAACATACAAGTTCACATACACATTACACCCAGAACCGAAACAACAATTTGTGGACAATTGTTCCGTGCGGGAATCGAACCCGCAGCACATTGCACGGCATCCGGTTGCCCAGTCACTGCACCAACCATCTAGTCAATTAATAACTAACAACAGTAATAAACCTTTTACATCCAAAATTTCGCGAATTCTCAACAATGAATCATAAACATAGGTTCACAAAATAAATCTTTAAATTCACGAGCCCGATTCTTAACAAAAACAATTGATTATCTTTGGATCTTTTCACATGAGAACTTGATTCGTACTTTGACTCATACGAGTTATTGCAGACCCCTAAATCCCAAAAATATGTATTTTTTTATTATCTATTTTATTTTAGGGTCTTTTTACCAACAGGCTACGTCAGCCCCATCGTAGCCTCGGAGAACCTAACGGGTAACCGGGGCTCCGGCTAGACGTGCAGGAGAAGGAACGGGGTGATTTTTAGTCAGTAAGAGTCTGATACTCCCTCGCGCCTAACCCAGGCGGGAGCAGTCATTCGATGATTTTCCCCCCTTAAACAAAAAGCCTAAACTTATTAGTCTCAAACATTTCAACTTAATAATTGTTTTTCATGACTTACAGCTTCTGATCTCTAAATTTAAATCCATCGGATTAGAATTAAATATTTCTAAATGCGAAATTTACCTTCCGGACAAAATTATTGACAGACAACGAATTTTAAACACTTTTTCTACCGTAGCGCCGAATTTAAAAATTGTTGATAAAAACTCTCTTCTTCTCCTGGGTTCCCCAGTTTTCGAAAACAGTTTCTCTGATTTCATAAACGAGAAAATTAAAAATTTCTGTGACATTTCCGATAGACTTTCCAAAATTAATCTACATTGTGCCTTTACTTTAATTCGCTATTGTTGTTTCGGCCCAAAATTTATGTATTTTCTGCGTGCTTCCCCTCTGTGGAAGCATCCGCATATTCTGGACCAAATTGATCAAATTATCCGTGACACCTTAACTTCACTTTTGAATGCTTCTATGGACGATCGTGTTTGGCTTCAAGCCACACTACCAATTCGTTTTGGTGGTCTAGGCGTCCGCAAAATTTCCAGTGTTAGTTTACCGGCGTTCATCTCTTCTGTCCACAGCACTAGTACTTTAACAAAAAATATTTTAGCCGGTGTTGACGTTGAACCCGACGTGCCGTGTCTGACCGACGCGATGAACGCCTGGACAGAAACTTGTCCTAATACAGCCTTGCCTGACAACCCTTCCTCCCAGAGACAATGGGACGAACCGCTTTGCAGGTTGGTGCATAATAATCTAATTAATACCAGCACCAATCCTGCGCAGTTAGCTCGCCTATTGGCTGTGGGTGAGTGGGAATCAGGTCTCTGGCTTCAGGCACTTCCGTCATTCAATATTGGCACGATGCTGAATGACTCAACTTTTCGGCTTGCTGCTTGCTTGCGTGTAGGTGCACCCTGTGTTTCTCCGCATCGCTGTCAATGCGGTGAGATGGTCGACCACCTCGGCCACCACGGCCTATCGTGTAGCAGAAGCGCGGGCCGGATAGCCCGACACGCCAGCATTAACGACATCATCCGTCGAGCTCTTGTCATCGCCGGTGTACCAGCTGTTCTGGAACCAAAGGGTTTGGCACGCGACGATGGTAAGAGACCCGACGGTATGTCCATTATGCCCTGGAAGCTGGGAAAGTCTTTGGTGTGGGACGCAACCTGTGTCGACACCCTTGCACCTTCTCATCTTCCAGTAACGGCGAGTTGTGCTGGTTCGGCTGCTGCCTCTGCAGAAAACCTCAAGCGGCGCAAGTATAACAACCTTGCTGGTAGTTATATCTTTGAGCCGTTTGGGGTTGAGACGTTAGGTCCGTGGGGTTCGAGTGCGCTTAAATTGTTCAAAAACATTTCGAAACGCCTGGTCGACACATCTCGTGACCAGAGGGCTGGTCTTTTTCTCGGTCAGAGGTTAAGCATTGCCATACAACGTGGCAATGCTGCCAGCATTCTGGGTACTTTCCCCACTGACGTCGATGCGGACGAGTTTTTCGATGCCTTATAAATAGTTTATTTTTCCTATAATTAATTTTAATCATAAGTTGTATATATTTAATTTAGCAATATTTAGTTTTAATTTTATTTATGTAATAGTTGTTAATAAAGATATTGTTTAACTTAATTAAAAATTAATTATTATTAAATAACAGCGGGTCATCACTGTTGCAACATCCTTACAATAGATCGTGCTGCATTGATTAAAGGTTCTGACAAAATACTAGAAAAAGATCCCAAATCATAGTTTTTTATATTAAAATGTTGCTAAAATATGTATGTAGCTACTCATTGCTAAATATCATAGTGAACGGTGTGGACACCTTATTAAAACTCAACGTGGGAAAAGTAATGCTTTGTGCATTCCCGTATTCTAATTCTTTGTCACACTCTAAAAATAAACACATTGGTGTATTGAATAGTACATTACACCAACTGACATGTTGTCATAGTGACAAACTTTTATTTTTTGATACTAATAAGTTTATTAGTGATTTTAAATTGACAGAAAAGGGTATGTACCTTTCAATAAGACAAAGACAAACTATTGCTATACTGATAGCATTTAATATTAACATTGTTATAAATAATATAACAATTACTAGTTGTAGGGACGAATCTGTGCTGTCTAGGCAACCTAACAGTATTATGATAAATTTTAACTGTAACAACATAACTTTAACTAATAATACTAGTTTAAACTAGATTGTAAGACAACAGAACATACCATCATAGATAATGTTAATAGTAAGGTATATTCTGGCATTATATTTAAGACTCAATATAAAAATATATCACATAAGTATAAACAAAACAACTTGTTAACACTATTAAGTCAAAATATACAGGGCTGCTCATCAAAATTACTTGAAATAGAATTGGTTTTAGAAAAATTTAAGTATGATATTATTTGTGTAACTGAACACTGGCTGAAGGACTATCAAGTAGAATCTATTCATTTTGAAAACTATTGTGTTGGCGGCTGTTATAATCGTCAAACAATGATACATGGTGGTAGCCTGATCTTAGTAAAAAATTCAGTAAACTATAAGGTAAGACAAGATATTGCATTACTATCAATAGAACACACAATTGAGTTGTCCTGTGTTGAGCTGGATAGGTATATTGTAGTATGTGTTTATAGGCCTACTAACTTGCAGAATCTGAATTCTTTTAGTTCAGTAATGGAAGATGTATTACAAAAAACGTGGTCCAATAGTAAATATACCATAGTATGTGGCGATTTTAATATTGATCTCTTGGAAAGAAATTCTAATTGTACTAACTTGTTAAGCCTCTTTAGATCTTTTGATTTGTCTAATGTTTTCCTGGAACCCACCCGAGTAACTTCCACCTCGGCAACATGTATAGATAATGTTTTTTGTAACTGTGATTATTTACATAAAGACATTGTAAATATATTACCATCTGATCACAGTGGGCTAATAGTAAATTTTGACACTATCCCAACTATACAAAAAAGGGAAAAAATTATGTTCAGACAAATCACGGTTAAAAAAATTGAGTTATTTAATAACAACTTAAGTAATGAATTATGCGGCCAAATATGTGATAGTGAATACCCTAGTGAGATTTATGCCAACTTATTGTCCATAATTAAAACACAGTTTGATAAAATGTTCCCTTTAAAACGTAAAAACATTAAATGTAAATTTGTATTCTGTGACTGGGCTACACCAGGTATTCGTAAAAGTAGGGGAAAGTTGTTTGAGCTCTATGGTATGAAACCATTTAATAATAGTGAGACTTTTCACAGCTATGTCTCCAGATACTCCAAAAATATTCAAATTAGTTTGTAAACATGCAAAAGCCTTCATATTAGCAGCAAAATTAGGACCGCGGAAAACAAAATAAAGACTACTTGGAATATAATTAATAACGAGACAGGTAGAAATAAATCACGTAAAGCTGAATTTAATTTAAATACCGAAAATGGACGCATTAGTACAAATTCGAAAGTTGCTCAGGAATTTGAAAATTTCTTTAAAAATATACCGCTTAAAACTACAGAAGCGTTGAAATCATCTCCAACTCTTTCAGTGGAGCTTCTTAAAAGTAATGTTAAAGAATGCCCTTCTGTTTTTCGGTTTCAGTACACAAACCCCCAAGCAGGCATTAAAGCGTTTAAAGATATCAAAGTTAAGTCGACTGAAGATCTCTGGGGAATGTCGGTTAGGGTGTGTAGGGCTTTTATAGAGACTATAGCGCCTCATTTAGCTTTCATTTTTAATAAAAGCATAGATCAAGGGGTTTTTCCGGATTTGATGAAGCACAGTAAAGTAGTTCCATTGTTTAAATCCGGTGATAGCGCGGAATCTAATAACTATAGGCCTGTTTCTATTTTACCAGTGCTTAGTAAAGTGTTTGAGAGACTGATGCTTGTTCAGATGCTGCGCCACTTTTACACGAATTCTATCTTTCATGATCAACAATACGGGTTCACCAGGGGACGCTGCACTACTGACGCAGGAGTAGCTTTGATAAAACGTGTTGTTGCCTCATGGGAAGAAGCACAGGATGCAATTGGAATATTCTGTGATCTTTCGAAGGCATTTGACTGTGTTGAGCACGAAACGCTTTTGCTGAAGCTGGAACACTACGGCATTAGAGGGGTATCGCTAAAGCTATTAAAGTCATACCTTCGGGATAGGCAACTTAAGGTGCAAGTAAATAAGGTAAACTCACAGGGTGCTAGCATATCTATGGGTGTACCGCAGGGATCAATACTAGGCCCTTTCCTATTTTTGGCTTATATAAATGACTTGCCGCATTAATTCCGGAATGAACCACAGATGGTATTATTTGCTGATGACACATCACTGGTTTTTAAAATAAATAGACGACGACAAATAATTATGACGATGTAAATAGTGCTCTGATGAAGGTTCAAAACTGGTTTACAATAAATAATTTAGTGCTGAATGATAAAAAGACAATGCATTTTGTCTTTTTATCATTCAGCACTAAATTACTAGATAAAACTAGATTTGTTTTGCCAAACGTTAAAAATAACGAATGTGACATATTACTGAATAGTGAGAAATTGGAATTTGTAAAAGAGACTATTTTCCTGGGAATTACTGTAGACGACAAATTACAATGGGGTTCTCATATTACATCTCTAGCGGGACGATTAAGCTCTGCAGCTTATGCTGTCTGGAAAATCCGTCAGTTGACCGATATAGACACGGCAAGACTGGTGTACTTTAGTTACTTCCATAGCATCATGTCGTATGGCATTCTGCTGTGGGGACACGCTGCTGACATTGAGTCTATCTTTGTCTTGCAGAAGCGCGCCGTCAGAGCTATATACAACCTAGGTCGTCGCGAATCTCTCAGAGAAAGGTTTAGGGAGATCAATATTATGACCGTTCCATGTCAATTTATTTATGAAAATATTATGTATGTTAGGAAAAACCTACATTTATTTAGTAAAGTGTCTGATAGACACAATTATGAAACTAGACATAAGAATAGATTAAGTCCGCCGTTTTTTAGATTGTCAAAAGTACATAAGTCGTTCATGGGAATCGGTGTTAAATGTTATAACAAAATCCCCCAAGAAATACTGCATCTAAATGAAAGAAAATTTAAACTATGTATTAAAAAAACTTTATGTACACAAGCATACTACAAACTAAATGATTATATAGAGGATAAAAGTGCTTGGAGGCAGGCTGGTCCGGCTCCGCAGGATAATACATGAAACACAGTGATGTTCAATGAATTCTATTTGTGTAATAATATAATCATGCTGCTTAAATATTTGTATAGTTTAAAACGTTGCACAATTTATTGTAAATGTGAGAGCCCTGTAATTAATTAAATCAAATTAGACTAGTAGATTGCATTTATGTCAGCTTGGAGTTGTCATGCTCACTCAAAGATCTCGTTGGCGGTGGCACGTGCATTGGATCGCTCGATTCCCTACAAAATGGTTGAGTTGGGAGGTGCTAGGTTTCGCCAAATGTTCGTGAACGGGCACCGTCGATTGGAACTGGTCAGCTCCAGACTGTATCATTTTATTTTATTATCCTCAAGGTTATTTTCTTTTTCAGTCTTTCTGACTGGATTTAGGTGTTGCATTGTTCTCACATAATCGAACCAATAAAACTATGTAACTAGAGAATTGTATTGTAGACCTGATTGAAAAAGAGTAACCTATGGAGTTTCTTGCTCGTTCTTCTCCATAGGAATCTACGCCTTGGAATGAGCAACTAGCTTCACTTATAAATTTTTGTTGTTTGACGTTCTAAAGTGCCATCCTGGTCTAATTGAAATAAATGATTTTGACTTTGACATTATTAAAGAAGACACATGACTATTCATGAATGCCTCGGTGAAACGTTCAGGAATAACATACATACATCACTCCTATTATCCCAGAAGGGATAGGCAGAAGTGTATATTATGCCACTATACAAAGTAACATCCACTTTTCACTATTTATATTATGAGTACCGCGTAATAAGGGGTGAGCCTATTGCCATATACCATATAATACATAGTCTCTTTGAAAAGATATTTCAAAGAGACTATAGTATATGGTTCATCTCTGCTTTCACCTACAAAAATAACAGGCGTGGAAATGCCATCTAGATAGCATTCATGCACAACGCATTTAATGGACCAAGCACTATTAAAAACAGATATCTACACAACAATTTCACCTTGTACCATATTGACTCGTCAGCAGATAAAACAAATAAATCTAACTCACGTCCTGTTCAAACAATAGCACCACAACGCGGTTCGATTCCCGGTCAAGGCAACACGTCACTTAACGTAGAAGAAAAATGGATGATTCCAATTTGAAATATCGAAACAGTTTTGTTTCTGTTTAAGTATTAAGTTTGGCACCATAGTACACATCAAGCTATGCAGAACCAGTATAAACTGACTGTTAAACGTGTGAAGAGATCATGCAAAACCAGACCATGTTTAATTGGGACTATATAGCTGCATTATGTAGCCATGTGCGCAAGGATTGATTGCAAGAAGTATTGTGTGTTTGACAAGAAGAGATATAATCTGGTACCTCATTAGCCTGATATATTGCAGTAGTAAGATCTACTTAGAAGGTAATGCTCATAACGGTCGTGGTCTGTGAACTTTGAATGCATTTTGTTGGATCATTAACGCAATGTGTTCTTTCAGGCTGGTAAGAGCGTGCACCTACCATTTACTCTTATCTGCATCACCCAAAGGTCAGAATGGTAGAAAATGCCTGCGGCATTAAGTCCACCTTTTTGTACATTTTGTGCATTAAATAAATAAATAAAATAAATAAGAGCGTAGGAGTAAAGAAACACGTATCTTAGATCATATCTTTTTGTACTAGTAACAAAGAAGATATTTGAATAACGCTATTGATAATAATTTGTATCACAAGAAAGTTTTTACATATGTGATTACATTTTTTTACTACCCCTTTCTCTCGCCATGATTGTTACAAGAGACGACTGACACTATACTGATAGGGCTGTAACTCCTGCTACGCATAAAGTTATCACAATCCCTCATAATAATATGTAGATGACACTAATTTTATCCAATGGTGTACTTACACGAGATACTGATCTAAACTTTAACATTGCCAACGATAAACAACCACTAACAAAAAAGAACTATTTAGAAACCTTATTGGTTATTGACCTTTGTTCTTACTTAAATCCAAAATCTACAAATACACCATGTAAGCATGATTAAATCAATGAACCAGCACACACATCATTATTTATTCCAAAAACGATCAATTTGTACAAATCCAGTAGCTCACAGTACTTGAAGAATTATATATAATATATATCTAATTGAAGTAATAAGGTAGTGTATCGCAACTATGACCATTTAAGCCTATTTTTTGTTTCATTTCAACACGCTATGGGAACATCCTTCAGATGGGCTATTAGATTAGCTGTTCGTGTACTATGTACTCTGGTTACCTTATTGATGCAACAGCGTGATCACTGTGGTAATTCAGGAGTACCTTATGACAATAGGTTTGGAGATCATAGTGTTTGTAATTATACAATTTTACTTTAGTCCGCTTTTTTATTCTCATTAGATCGCAATCGTTAAGTTACACATTTGCCTTAACTATATAGCTACAGTATGTAAAGTAAAGTAACAAAAGCGTACATCAAGCACCTCTTGAATAAAGTTGTTGATCAAGGAGTTTTTTTTTTCAGGTCAATGTAAGTATTCGACCAATATTCAAATTTCCTAATCAATACAGATCACTTATTTTCATCCCCAAAAACGTTCCATAAAAGAATCCGCAATGCATGAAGTGACTAGCAATTGCAATTGCAAACAACGCACTAATATGGTTAATCCTTACCACATTACAATAAAAAAATGAGAAAACTTAAAACCATCTATACCATAATCAAAATACTTACCCGCTTAATAACAAGTTACTGGACAATTCCTCATACACGACTGTTTATGTCGGACACTCATATTCAGCCACACACATAGTGCTTCCCACGGTAACAATAAGATTTTGCAACTTATGCGAAGTTACGTTGATAATTAATGTTTTAATACTGTTTTCGACATCTATGGGAATATCCATGGGATGAAAGTGTTACAGATGCTTATCTTCCTGTGTAGATAAAGAAGCTGCTGACAGATTTATTGGGAATGGTGAAGATTGCTAAACTGTGTCGTCAAATTGGATGTGGAATGTTTGGAATAGTGTTAATAGAGATTATAAGAGTGAGTTTCGCAAGGCTCCGTTCTGGGGCCAAAAATGAAGACCCCATTTGGATAGTCGTTAGTTACCAAAAATGTAGTAGCCTAAAATTTAAAGTATGTTTTACATTATAGCTATACGATCACACTTTCTATCTAAATACACCGAACAGACAGAATAATAAAACAATACATTCAGAAGAAGAATACAAAATATCTTATGTCTAAAATTATTATACTTATTTCCTATTTCCGTCAGTAATTTCTAAGCATTAAGCACACGGCCAGGCTTCACTGAATTATTGTAAAAGTCCTTGCCATAACAAGGCGAAGACAAGACAAGGTTTACTAATCAAAACAAGCTCCTAATATAGCAAAAAATCCATAATACAAAATGTACGCTTTAAACTTACAAAATTATACCTCATTACACAATAAACGGTATTATTTCTAGGTCAGAACCGTAATCATCTTATTCCCATATACACAAACCAATTTAAAGATTACATATAACTGTATTAAACTTAAAATACATACTAGAAAATTACAATAAATTGTTCTAAAAATCTATATAATTGATAATTTGTAAGTAACAGTCGGTTGGTACAATGGTGGCTGTATCATTAAATAATTCCAAATAAACGGAGGTAAGTAATAAATTACACGATCGTGATTGTGCATGTGCGTACACGCATTGTATTGGACACAGACTATGTGACATTTTGAAGACTATATAGGTAAATAACCAAGGAACTAACGACGCCCTATTAACCCTTAAATCAATCCGCAAATTCCTAATCCCCAAAAGGCTGGTAACTCACTTGTCTCCTGGTGTTTCAGGCGTCCATGGGTGGCACCGATTACTCACTATCAGGTTATCCGATTGCTTGTTTACAGGCTTATCCATTAAAAAAAACTCGGAACTAAATTAGTTAGAAGATATGAATAGAAACCATTAACCAACTGGTGTACCAAAATCATTATCAATTGATATATTATCAAATGGTATGCCACTGTCTCTGCTAATCCCATTGAAACAATCTAAATTATAATGATTCGTCTACATAGTAACAGGCAGTCATCGAAGTAATTCTATAGATTCATTCAGAGGTAAAAATACATGCAAACGTTTAAAAGAATGTCACTAAAAATGCAAATCAAACAAAATCTAGACCACATCTACATAAAAACAATATCAATTTAACTAATTTATGACTTCACAAGTCGACCAATAACCAATTTCGGATGTCAGTGAAGCAACATTGATATAATTCGATTACACGATGACAATATAAAAGAATTTCAAAAAATGAACGAAATATGTCGCGTCTTGTCTATTTTTGTTAATCTGTGGAACATTTTGTAAGCGCAGTCGCACCTCTATTATTTCACGCGGGAATCTTATTGTCAAACATTAAAAATAACGGTGTTTTAAAATGAACTTTATGGTGTTTGTTAGAATGTTGCTTTTAGGTTACTTGAAAATTGAATGTTTGTGTTACTTTTGCGTACAATTGCTAAGTATTTTAAGTAAGTATGTTGTCGATAAACTTTGCTTATGGTAATAAGGTTTGATAAAGTATCTGCGCATTAGACTAGTGCAGTGATGAACTATCAGATGCTATGCTTAATGTCATGAGTTTAATTTCACTAAATTGATTTTTGTCAACATGACGAAAATAAGCTATGTCATTTTGACATTACAATAGTACATACATCTAACTGTCAAATACCGAGCGGTCACCGGTGACCGCAACCTATTGTTCTTTAATTGTGTCTATAATGACGGTACTCAACCAGTTGAATTTTACTTTACATTATTTTGACTTAGCAGCTACATGGAATGCCAAGGAATATTTGAACTTACGCTCCTTTATAATCATGTGTGAGACGCCGGACGGGATACGGGGTGGTCTTTGACAGTGAGACAACGACGTATATAAAAAACCTAAAACCCATGTGAATAGCACACTGATTTCATCTTTCGAAAGCTCAAAAACAAATCTTCTCATGGTCAGTAGCGACTTGAGAATATTGAGCAACACTCACTTAGACAACCTGAATGAGAGACATTGCTCAAACTAAACAAACATAGACATTAACCTGTATTATAGGTACTTAATGCATTTCTTATTATATTAAAAAACTAACTTAGAACTGCAATAAAAGTCCTAGCAATAAAAATCACATTATAAAGACTAAGCACAGTTTAAATATCAATTTTAAATAATAGAAAAAAATAAGACCAAACCTTACTTAGGACATACTTAATAAGATTTGAATGACAGTTGCAGTTGCAAAAGTTTATTCTTAAAATTAAGATTAAGTATTTTGAATCGTTCTTTTTGAATTAACTAAAAATCGCGGGTTACTCACGTGAATATACTGACTGACTGACTGTCGGACTGACTGACTGACGGAGAAGGCTGCGATATCGCGTGACCGCGATATCGCGCGATATCGCGCAGCCTTCTCCGTCGTATCGACCGCGTACGCTGCTCATGATGAAGAACCCCTCTGTGGTTCGAAACTAGTCGAGCTTTTCTCAGTATATTCACGTGGGTTACCCGCGATTTTTAGTTAATTTAGTATGTATCACGATAGTTATTATAAAAACGTTATTTTTGAAATTTAAGAACCAATCAATTCTTAATAACAACTTAACAAATAATAACATAAAATAAAGTTCTTTATTTATTTTCATTCAGGTGATCTGTAACCACTGGCTGCTCCTGTAAGCGTGCTTGTCATGTGCCAGTTAAAACAGTTCTTTAAGAATAAATAATAATAGGATGGTTTATAACAAAGAATGGATCGTGCATTATCGTAATTGACGTCATAATGAACCAGATTATGTAACATTAGATAATGTTGGTAATTTATTATTATAAACGATAATTAATAGAATTTATAGATGGTAAACAAGTGCACATCACTAACATAATGCTGCTAAAGAAATGTGTACCTTAATTACAATACAAGAAGGTAGACTATTTGTGAGCTATCTAGCTTGTCAGGATTAATTTATTTTGTTACATAATATAAATTACAGATTCACTTTTGTTTTCCTACACAAAGATGCATGTCGCGGAGAACCTAACGAGTTACCGGGGCACCGGCTCGACGTGCAGGAGAAGGAACGGGGTGGTTTTTAGTCAGTAAGAGTCGTGGCACTCCCTCCCGCCTCACCCAGGCGGGAATAGTCATTCGATGATTTTCCCCCCTAAAAAAACACAAAGATGCATATTATAAGAATTCAATAATCGATGTTTACATGGAAGCTAATTTGCAAATGTGTTGAATTAATTATTACTGGTAATTGGATTGGATGTGATAATAATATGAACATCTTGTTAAATGCAGGATCGTGTCTTTTATCCTTATAAAATTATTTTAATTGTGATATTAACAGGTAGGAAAAGCCTAGGATTGAAATAAATCACTAGCATGACATGCAGAAATGACATAATTAATGTAAAAAAGGAATAGCAGAATACGCTGATAACAATAATATAATCAAACGAACCTTTTCTTATTAGAGGCAGGAAAATTATCGAATGACTTCTACCGGCGAGAAGGCGGCGAGAGAGATTGTCAGACTCTTACTGACTAAAAACCACCCCATTCCTACTCCTGCTCGGAGCCAGAGCTCCGGTAACCCGCCAGGTTGTCCGCAGATGCAGATAGTCGTCCACAATTGAATCTTACTCTTCAAGCCAACGAAGTATATCAGTACTTACATTTTAATATTATTAGGTAATGTGACATGGATGTAAGTAGATATATCTAAACACCTATACCTAGTCATCAATCATTGTTGCGTCACATTCTACATAATTACAAGCTTGAAGACGACTCATTAGTATTTCTTATAAGGAAGGTCGGATCATAGGCAGAGCACACTCTTAGGATGGTTGTATGTTGCAGTTATTTACATTACATTTCTTTAAAACTGATTTTCTTGTTCGCAGTCGTGGTGATGGAT